>JAPKLX010000934.1:0-33797 GCA_026898415.1 Leonotis leonurus
TATTTGATATTCTTGATTATTGTTCTCACATATAAGGTATTATTTGAACAAGATTAAATCTTCCAAACAAGAAGATTTGCCTTGCTACCCTAAGCTAACTTAGTCTTTAAGTTTGCTTAAGCCTTATACTTATATTTGAAACAAGTAAACCTAAAAAGTTTGAATTGGTGTATCCCCCCCCCCCCCATACACCAAACTAGCTCTTTCGGGACCAACAAGTGGTATCAGAGCAGTGGTCCATCTTGACCATTGTTTCTATTTCACAGGAGATTATCTCTGTGTGGTCATCTTGGATAGATCTTGCATTTATTTAACCATCTACCTTGAAATTATGGAAGGACAAATGGCTAGGGCTTGTGAGGATTTCTCTATTGCTGGATATGAAGATTGGAGCTTCAGACTGGAAATGTGTCTTAGAGCTCATCATATCAAGATGTGGTCAGTTATCACCAATGGTCCAATCAAAATCATGCACAAACATTCTGCTGAGATAAAGGATGGAACTGGACCCACTCCCACCGTTGAACTAGTCGAAAAGGAAAAGGACATGGATGACTACACAACGGAGGAAAAGAAAGAAGCAAGTCTAGACGACTATGCTAAAGGTCTAATCTCAAGCACAGTAAGAGGAATTTACTTGGCCAAAATCCGACGTCTCAAAACAGCCAAAGAGATGTGGGATGTGCTACGAGACATAAGCATGGGATTCAAGAAAACAAGCTGTCCATAGCTTGTAATAAATATGAAGAATTCAAGATGAAAACCGGTGAAACTATTGCGCAAATGAAGAACAGGTTCACCGAAATCTTGATCGAAATAGATGCCATTGACAAAAGCAAATATACCCAACGTGAGAGAAGTCTCAAAATCATTCGCGCCTTACCCGCCAACTGGGAGATATATTCGGCTATGCATCCCATGATGCCAGAGTTCAATTCTCTTACCATTGATGCTTTATTTGATTTACTAACGGGTAATGAATACGAAATCAATCGTATTCATGGCCATTCTAATTCTTCCTTTAGTAAATCATCTGCTGCAGGAACAAAAGAAAAGGAAACTTCCTTCAAGGCCAAGCTTAAGGAAAAGGAGGTAGAGAAGAAGCCTCCACCAGTCGTGATAGTAAAAGAATCATCTAGTTCGGATGATGAAAACTATCCCACCAAAAACTACTTCGAAGAATACTCTCTCATGGCGCAAAGATTCCAGAAGATGGAACTTAGGGCAAACAGATACAAGCGTCTCTACAAGGACAACAATAGAAACTTCAAAGGAAGTGATCGTTCGGGAGATCGACCCAAAAGGAAAAGTGAAGTAAAACCTAACTCTTCCTATATTAAAGCTGACCTGTCCGAATTTTCTTGTTTTAAGTGTGGCAGGAAAGGTCATTTTAAAACAGACTGTCCAGATATCTCTAAGGCTGAGAGAGAGGAACTAAGAAACAAACGAGATAGAAAGCTTCGAGAACAAAGAAAAGCTATGCTCGCTGAAGAACAAACAACATCAAAAACATTAACCGATAGTTCATCCGAAAACGATGAAGCTTTCATCGCCGAAGAGGATGAAGAATGGGATGAATGTCTCATGGGTCATGACAACGGACTCGACAACAATGAGGTAGTAAATAATTGTTCTTCTCCTATTTCTAACTCACCTTTATATGACTCGGGTGACGAAGAGATAGATGAAGAAGGAGAAGACGATCTGTCTATAGAAGATTTCAACAAGCTTATGGAAGATCATGCAAGATTGAACAAGATGTTCAAACATGCGATCAAAGAAAATGGAAGAATGGCAATCACCATACAAGAAATGAAGAAAGTAAGTGCTTCATTTAATGAAAGAGAAACGGCGATGCTTCTACAAATCAAGAACAATAGTGAAGAAGTCTACGCTCTCACTGCTAAGATCTCAGACTTGATTGGAAGAGAATCGTCAGCCAACAATAAGGCAGAGAACTTAAATGTAATGCTTAATCACTACATCAACAAAAAGTCAGACAGAGTTCAACTCATCAACGACATGCAAAGAAGAGCTGCAGATCGTACCGGACTAGGATTTAATGGAGTTGACAAAGGTCCACCAAAAGGAAACTTTGTCAAAGAGAAGGGAAAAGATAAGATAGTGAATCTCAACAACAATGCAAGACAACCTCAAGCTATCTTGATCAAGAATCAAAGCCAGCCACAACACAAATACACCACTCAAGGGGTTGGGTTTCAACAAAGAAAGCAGCCTGCTCAAAAATTTGATCAATCTGCTCAACCTATTTATCAGCGAGCTCCTCAGCCATTCAACCAGAGGCAACGATCTGCCTCTCACAAACAATCTGCTCCTAGAAAACAAGTTGTGCCCAATCAACTACCTGCCAAGAAGAAAGTTGTGTACATCGACTTTAGTGGCAAACAAATCAGACCTTCACGGAATGTTACTATCATTAGATAAATTTGGGTTCCAAAGGGAACTATGTCTACCTAACAAAGCACCCTCATTCAATAGGGTAGCTAAATAAACTTTCATTGCTGGATAGGAAATCGATGAGAAGAAATCACACCGCTCGGGGCATAATATGGATACTTGATAGCGGATGCTCCAAACATATGACAGGCAACAAAGATTTGTTAATCAACTACAAGGAGAGCACTGGACCAAATGTTACCTTTGGAGGAAATTCAAAAGAATACACAAAGGGTTATGGTGATCTTCAAGTTGGTAACTCTACAATTCTAAATGTATCATATGTTGAAGGTTTAAATCATAATCTATTCTCAATTAGCCAATTTTGTGCTAATAACAAGAAAGTAGAATTTACAGCTAACGAGTGTCTCGTCAAAAATATAAAAGGAGAAGAAGTTCTTCTTACTGGGATTTTGCAGGACAGGTTGTACATTGTACAATGGAACGATCAATCTGAAGTTTGTCTAGTAAAAAAGTCAAGTACAGAGACCAGCTGGTTGTGGCACAAACGGTTAAGCCACTTGAACTTCAAAACAATCAACAAGCTGGTGAAGGATAATCTGGTTGAAGGTCTACCTAATCAAATATATGACAAAGACCACATATGTGAAGCTTGCCAAGCAGGAAAATAAACAAGAGCATCATTTCCTACAAAGGCAGCTCACTCCACTTCAAGAATATTGGAACTTCTACATCTAGATCTTTTTGGACCTGTATCTCCATTAAGTGTAAACGGTAGAAAGTATACTCTTGTTGTTATTGATGATTTCTCTAGATTTACTTGGGTTGTGTTTATGTTCAAGAAAAAGGAAACTCTGGATAAACTGCCAGATCTTCTCAACGAACTTTCAAATCAAAAGGAGATATCCATCATAACCATTCGATCTGATCGTGGAACCGAATTCATCAATCACATGATCAAAGGATACTGCTCAAAATTGGGAATTCATCATCAAACTTCAGCAGCTCGTACACCACAAAAAAATGGGATTGTGGAAAGGTGCAACAGATCTCTCAAGGAGGCTGCCCGAACTATGCTAAATGAGATCAACCTACCTAAGAAATTCTGGGCAGAAGCAGTTAACACAACCTGCTATACTCAAAATCGATCTGTGGTCACAAAAGGACATGGGAAAACTCCATACGAGCTGTGGAATAACAGGAAGCCTCGAATCTCATACTTTAGATCATTTGGTTGTAAATGTTACATTCACAACAATGGGAAAACTCAATTAAAAACCTTTGATAGCAAAAGTGATCAAGGAATATTTTTGGGATACTCTGAGATCAGTAAAGCTTATAGAGTTTTTAATAAAAGAACCCTTGTTGTGGAAGTAACACCACATGTTATTTTTGATGAAGCCAATTTTGGAGTTTCAGGAACAGACAGCGTTTCTTCAAAAGATGATCTCTCTCACTCAACATTGAGAAATTCTATAGATAAACTCATTGATGACATTCTTCTATGGAGTCCACGAAGAGATGAAGATGAAGAAGAAACTAATAATCAACCTGCTGGAGAAAAGCCACAGCAAGGGGGGACAGATGGACAACTCACTCATCTAGGGGGAACGAATGAAGGGGGAACTTCTCATGAACATTCTCAACCATCTGTTAATGAACAAAACACTCAATCTCCCTCTCCCTCAACTCAACATCCATCTGTTCAACAATTGGTAAATGAGGTATCAAGCTTAGATTTAAATACTAACGATCTCTTTTATGTGTCTACCATAGATCATCCCGAATTTGAGAATCCATCCGATGAAATGGAAATCGAAGTATCTGAGGAGGAAATGAAAAGGCGAAGAAAATGGATAGATAGCCATCCTTCTGACCTCATTGTTGGGAACCCTACGGATAAAGTCAAAACAAGACGCATGCATGGAGAAAGCGCATTACTAAGCTGCTATCTTGCTCACACCGAACCTAAGGACATCGAAGAAGCCTTGCAAAGTGCAGATTGGATCAATTCCATGCAAGAAGAATTGAATGAGTTCAAGAGAAATGATGTGTGGTACTTAGTGGATCGACCTCATCATTTGGAGTCAAATGGATATTCAAGAATAAAAGAGATGAAACAGGTGAAGTAGTAAGAAACAAGGCAAGGCTAGTCGCAAAAGGTTATTGCCAACAAGAAGGGATAGACTTTGATGAGACATTTGCACCTGTTGCAAGACTAGAAGCCATCAGATTGTTTCTTGCTTATGCAGCTTTCCAACGCTTCAAAGTATTCCAGATGGACGTAAAAAGTGCATTTCTAAATGGCATTCTGGAAGAAGAAGTCTACTTGGAACAACCACCTGGGTTTGAAGTTGAAGATGAGAGCAAGGTGTACAGATTAGCTAAAGCAGTGTATGGTCTAAAACAAGCTCCTCGAGCTTGGTATGAGACACTATCTACATTCTTACTTCAATCGGGATTCAAATGAGGATCAATTGACAAGACATTATTCACCATCAAAGTTCAAGACAATATCCTTTTAGTCCAAATTTATGTTGATGATATTATTTTTGGATCCAAATCTGAATTCGTTTGTAACAAGTTTAGTAAGCTAATGCAGGACAAGTACAAGATGTCAATGATGGGGGAAATGAACTTCTTCTTGGGTTTGCAAGTCAAACAATCTGCTGATGGGATCCTAATCAATCAATCCAAATATATCAAACTAATGGACATATTGGTCCTGATGTACTTGGAAAAACTACGGATATAAAACAGTATCGTGGTATTATCATATCACTTTTATATTTAACTGCAAGTCGACCTGATATTACTTTTGTTGTTGGTGTTTGTGCCAGGTATCAAGCTAGTCCATGGGAATCCCACTTGGAAGCAGCCAAACGAATATTGCGTTATCTCAAAGGGACCATAGAAATAGGTTTATGGTATCCTTGTGATGATAACTTTGAATTAACTGGTTACTCTGATTCTGATTATGCAGGTTGCAAGCTTGATAGAAAATCCACATCTGGGACTTGTCAATTTCTTGGAAACAAGCTCATCTCGTGGTTCTCTAAAAAGCAAACTTCGGTTGCAACCTCAACAACAGAAGCAGAATACATGGCTGCAGGGAGTTGCACAACACAAATCTTGTGGATCAAACAACAACTAAAGGATTATGAAGTATACATGGATAGTGTGCCCATATTTTGCGATAGCTCAAGCGCAATTGCCATCACGCAAAATCCTGTTCTACACACTCGCTGCAAACATGTGGATGTTCGTCATCACTTTATACGTGATCATGTTGAAAAGAAGAACATCAAGATCGAGAAAATTCATTCGGATGTGCAGCGAGCTGATGTTCTCACAAAAGCATTACCCGAAGACAGATTCAAAATGCTTTGTGGAAAACTGGGATTAATAAATCTTGAAATTGGTACAAGTGCTGATAACAGCTAGCTAGTGGTAAAAAGCTATATGTTATCACACCTTTAAATCTAGCTACTCATTTACTAAGTTTAATGTGCTATTAAACTTGTGCTTAATCTCAAAACAATAACAAACTTTACCTTGAAAATTTACAGCCTGCTGTTTAGTTAAAAACACGGAGCAGATCGTTCATAGAAAACGACCTGCTGCCTAACCTCAAAAGCTGCAAGCTGCATGGATGTAAAAATGGACAACCAACTGCTGGTGTCAAGAATAGCATATTGTTATTTATACATTAAAACGATCTGCTTCCACCTTGCATAAATATTGCAGATCGTTCAAAGTAAATACAATCTGCTAACAAAAGCAGCATTACACTCAAGTACATTATAGCAGCTAACTGTTACCAACAACTAGAACAGATCGTTCAACCATAAAACGATCTGCTGGAGTATTAATCAAGGGGGAATCAAGCTCATTTATTTCTCCAACTATTTGAGTATTTATATCTAATGATTACTAATAAAACCTATTAAATGTTAGGAAATGTTGAAAGCCCCAATGTCAGAAAAAGTAGAGGATAAAGTGATGCTCATTTAATGTTGCAGTCCTCGATTACCGTTTCGAGGCAATGATGTGACTAAAAATTGATGGCGTATCATCTTCACTTGAAGTTTAGGCGGCAAATCATTAAACAAGGGAGTAATCTCAACCGTTACTTGTTATTACTTTTATATGTTTTAATCTGCGCCGTTCATTATTTCCTAATAAATAGGTGAATGTTTGACTATTCCTCTTACACTCAAATATTCCCTCTCTCTAAAACCTAAACCGCCATTATTGTGCTCGTGCTCTCAAACCAAGCTCTCCTGCAACTTTCTATTTCTTCAAAATCTTAAATCATTTTCAAAATGCCTGCTTCCGAAGCTAGCTCTTCATCTTCTCCGGCACCTCCGTTGTCCGCATCGGAGATGCTGCACTCTATTGAGGCTAAACTATCACCGGAGACTCGTGCTGTACTCACACATCATGGTTTTCAAAACCTAGATGTCCTTTTTAGTAAAATCGAGGCTTGCACAGGTTATATCACTTAAAAAGCATGACTTTGATTTCAATGGCACATAAGCTTGTTTATTCTACAAATTTTTCACATATTATGCACTTATACATGTGTACATTATCTGTATATTTGCTTATGTCATTTTGCTAATGCTATGGTACTGCAACGATTCATCTTCATGTAATCTGTTGATTATCAAAATCCATCTTCACAAAGCTTAACCATAATGCTTCTCTGTAGGGTTCCACAAAATTATCACCATGGAACCGGATTACTTCCTACCACGACAAATAGCACTTCTATACTGCTCGTGGATGGTGGATGATAGAGATGAATACACAGTGAAAATACCCATTGGAAAGACAAAGGAGGAAAATGTCCGCACGACAGTTATTGAAATGATTCTGCAAACCTATCACCTAGCTGATGAAGGTGATCTGGTGATCGAAGAAGTCTCAGACGTTCACATACAAAGAACTCTTGATATTATCCTCGCACATCCTTTTACATGGACTGGTAAAGCGTTTAACCGAGCACTCATGCTACCCAGCTACAGATTACTTCTTGACTTCGTCCAAAAGGTGTTTCTTGGACATCAAGGCACCTATGACTCCGTTACCTCGGGAAAACTCAAAGTCATGGCTGCAGTTCTCTTAAATCTCAAAATTAATTGGGCAAGATCGCTGCTGAAACTTTTTGTTGATGAAGAACAACAGATTGATATTCGTCAAGATAGTGATGGAAACTACACAAGATTGAATGTCAAACGACCTCTTCGTCTATCTACCAAGCTCAGTACGATAATTGCTGGATTTTTCCAGAGAGATAAATGGCATAAATCTGTGGAATTTAGCAAGGATTGGATTTTGCCGAGGACCAGACACCAGATGGAAATGTCCTTGGTGATTCCTGCGAAGAAACCCACAATTGGTGAAGCAGCAGCAGCACAAGCACATGAGGCAGCAGCTGGAGATCGACCTGCCAAGAGGAAGACCGCTGGTAACCCCAAACCAGCAGCTGCTGCTAAGAAAGCTAAGAAGAAAGTTTGCAAGGAAGGAAAGAGCAAACCCACTGCTCGAAACTTGGAGGATGAATTAGAAGCCACAGTTGATAAATTGACGAAGTCGACTGCTCCAGAAATAGATGAGGCTGCAGTAGAGATCGACGCTCACGAGTAGCTGGCTGATGATATTGAAGAACGCTTAAAAGGAGCTCAATTACTTTTCCAGCAGCTCAAAGAAAAGGCCACTGAATTGGTGCTCCAATCTCCTCCTGGCATTCGTCTAACTCCAACTACATTCGATATGGCCCAACGATTTCAAACATACTTGGACATTCGAGACTGCAAGTTTTACATATTGGAGGCCATATTGCTACTTTTTTCAATCAACGACCTGAAGGCCGAGGAGAGCAAGCTACTTAAATTCTTTGGATTCTTTGACATCCCTGATGCACGTCAATATTTTCGAACATATGTCTTAACAAAATGAAAGAGGAAGCTGCCACACTCAATGTCGATCTTGCTCCCCTTTACGCAAATGAACGAGACTTTTACAACCTAGCAGTTGATCTCCAATCTGGAGATTTTGATGATATTTTCAATTTTGAAGAGAAGGTTGAGGCAGGAAAACCAGCTGACACTCCCTCATCCCAGCCCGCTGATAAAATTAATAAGGAGGAACCATCTGCTGTGATGGAGGAAACAGCATCAATTTTGGAACCATCTGCCACACAAATTGCAGAACAAGTTGTCGATGAACACTTAGAAGAAATTTACACTCATTGCACAGCACCAGATGGTTTCCAACTGCACACTTTGGAGGAATTGCTCTCTACGAACCTTGGCTCCCAAATGTCAGCAGATCAACTCAGCGCACTTATTCACGAAAGAATCAACAATCGATCAGCTGCTTTGGCGAATTTCATTTTTTCCGCTGCAGAAAGCGCCCTCCACACGGTTGAACACAACGTCCAGGTCACTCATACTAAGCTCTCCAACGAGCTGCATAAAGATTTGGACAATGATCGCGAAATCTTTGACAAGTTCAAAGATGAGACCAACTGCAGGATGGCTGCCATTCAAGAAGAAACCAAATCTTTCGAAGCAAAAATGAATGCAGCAGGAGCAAAAATGATTGACGAGGTTAAAAAGCACGTGGAAAAGCAATACGAAGACATGGAGAAAACCACAATCCCAGCTGTGGTTACAAATACTTTGCCCACATTGCTAAAAGCCCAGCTGTCAAAGGCTCTAATTGAGGAAGATGTTGCCACTGGAAATGAAATTTTCTTGATCAATAAAAACATCACCGACATGAAAGTTGCACACAGCGCGCTGGCTGTTAACATTGAATCTCACATCTAGGATGCTTCAAAACAGTTCAATGAAGTCAATGGCAATATTTCTGCATTCCTTCAATACAAAGAAAATTCTGAAGCTCAGTTCAAGGCACTACATGACGAAATCGCTTCCCTTCGACTTATTATTTCTAAAGAGTTTATTGCTGATGTCGAAAAGAGGGAAGAGAAGAAGAAAGAACAGCCCGCTGCTCCCTCTTAAATCAAAAAGAAGAAACTAACTGCAAAACAAATTGCTGAAGCACAGCAGTTGCAAAAAGAAAATGAAGAAAAGGCCAAGAAGGCTGCTGACAAGAAAGGGAAGAAAGTCATGACAGAAGATGATGAAAATGAAGAGATGTTTCTGGATGAATGCACAGCGGAGCAGATCGCTAATCCTGAATTCAAAGAGTTATGGAGAGCGGAGAAATTAAGACAATGAAAGACTGGTGCCCAAGATGAAGAGATTAAAACTCTAGATGAAGAAGAAGAATCATCAAATCCAATTTTCAAATTCTTCAAAAAATTCCACCTGACTGACCCTCAAAACCTAACATGGATTCATTCCAAGCAGGCTGCTAAATTGAACAAATTGGTCAAGGAGTTCATAATGCAACATTATTATTTGATGGACCAAGATGTTCAAGGAGGGTCAGTGGACGACCTGTTTCGAGAATTCCTCTCTCAACACAAGAATCAAACCTTCGTAGAATATCTAAAAAGACAATCTGCAATGACCAACACCCCTCTCACTGCACCGAGGAAAACAACTCTTTTGTATCCAAGAATTCCTGGAACTACTGAAATTGATCATACTGCTGTGCTAAATGCCATAAATCGATCTGCTCAAATGATGAATTACCCCATCGATTACAACAATAAGGACTACCGGAAGATTTTCAATGGAATTTATACAAGTTTTGGCGTGCCATCTGAACTTAGACAGCGAGAAATAGTGGAAAGAAGGAGGCAGCAGCTAGCTGATCAACAGAGAAGACAATCACAATCTTGAAGATTAATGCTTTTTGATTTTGCAGCGAACTGTTATAAGTGTATTTTGTAAAAACCTGCTTGATCAATAAAGTATGAAAGTCTATTTTGAAAAACAACCTGATGACAATATCTCTTTGTCCAGGCAATGTTTTATGATTGTTAATTTATGCATAATAACTGTTCAATATTAATTCTTCATATTTAAAAGAAAATATTAGTGTAGGTTTCGACATCATCAAAAAGGGGGAAATTGTTGGGAACCTCATGAATTTATATTAGTTTTGATGATGTTCCTCGAAACTACACTTTGATGTTCTATATATATATTGGAAACCAGGTAATCATTGTTATCTATTAAGGATTATCTCAAATGTAAAAGAAGCAGATCGTTTTGGTACATAAATAATGATCTGTATTATTCTAATAAAAGGTATCCTGGACACAATGATTACTAAGATAACAAAGTTCTTCTTTTGTAAGTCAGCTAGCTCCTAATGAGATGAGCCAATCGTTTTCTATGTATTAATAACGATCTGCTTCATACATTAAGCAGCTCGCTAACACTTATACTTGTTCTTGATTTCATTTCTTTTATTCATCTATCAACAGATCACAAATGTAAAAGTGGCTTGATGTTTCAAACTCACTTATATCGATCTGGTTCCATAGACTAGAATTAGCTTAGAAAATAGAATTTACTTGTAATTTGTTTACAAGTTGTTTAGCAGCTAGTTCTTCAAAGTCAGCCCGCTGCTTGGAACTAACAGCAGATTGTTTTCATCGATTACAAATGGATGGGCAGTTCGTTCTCAAAATCAGTTCGTTGCTCGCTCGCCAACAACATTATTTTAAGTCATTACTATTGGCGGAAGCAGCTCGTTCCAAATGATTGCATCAATCTGCAGTCATCTCAAGCGGCAGATCGTTTTTATCCAAAAACGATCTTATCACCACTACCATATATAGCAGATAGTTTTATACCAAAAACGATCTGGTCGTCACATTCAATAAAGAATCAAAGAGATGAAGTTACAACACGAAGGACAGCGAGCTGGTATGACATCAAAATCAAGCTGCTCCTCACAGTAACTATGGTGGACTGCCGACATACCTAAATTTGTCATAAGTCAACCACTCCGTGTATTGTCACATCAACAGCATGTTTTAAGGAATGAAGTACAAGGATATCAAAATTCCAGTACGGTGAATCATTCCCAGTATGGCAATACATTGAGAAATCGCGTGAAAGGTGGAAACAACTCTCATGTGGCAGCGCGTGTGTCAACAACCCTGCCATGCATTTAATGCTGCCAGTAATGCAATGAGGGAAGGACATCTTCGTCTCCAACAGATAGTTTCTTTATTGAGGCTATAAATACCACCTTCACTTCCAGAAAGAAGTACGAGAATTTAAGCTATTATCCTGCAATTACTCTGCTCAAAAATCTTCAAGCTCTCAACGCTCTAAACACATCCAACCATCAAGAATTCTCTGTTGTGTTTATTATTTTGAAGATTTACTTTCTGAAAATTTGTTTTTACCAAAACCCAAAGTTAGGATCTAGTTTTGATCCAGTTGTATTCCTAGATTGTAGTTTTCAATCTTAGGAAGAAGATTTGTAATCACAAGAAGTTATCTAGTTTTGATAATTCTTGTGGCTCGTACTCAACGAGTAAAAAGAAAGGAGAAAGCTAGTGAAGTTATTCGATCTAGATTTGATCGAGCCGTGGACGTAGGGACAGTTGATCCTGAACCACGTTAACTGCTTGTGTTCTTTATTTCTGTTTTACTTCATTATCATCTTCTTCATACTCTTGCATTTAAATTTGGATTGTTAATCACCTCAAGGAAGAAAACGTTTTACTCATTAAAAAGAGCATTAACCACCATATTCCGCACACAACACTAATCAAGTTTAAATCTGTATTTGATATTCTTGATTACTGTTCTCACATATAAGGTATTATTTGAACAAGATTAAATCTTCCAAACAAGAAGATTTACCTTGCTACCCTAAGTTAACTTAGTCTTTAAGTGTGCTTAAGCCTTATACTTATATTTGAAACAAGTAAACCTAAAAAGTTTGAATTGGTGTATTCCCCCCCCCCCCCCCCATACACCAAACTAGCTCTTTCGGGACCAACATAGTACGTCTGAGGTATTTTACTGATTTACCTTATGTATACCTAGCTATATATACCCCATCATTAGCTTCACACACAAGAGAGAACGTACATTTGTTCTTTCACGTATTATTCTTAAGTCTACACGAGTTGACTTGAGCATCAGAGTATATTCCCGTAGGACCCTCAACCCTTCCTCCGGTTTTATTTTTCAGGACTTTATCATGACTCCAGGACCGAGCTAGTCACGTAACCAAGCTACACAGTTTGAACAGAGGTATAAACTCCAAACTTTAGGAGCCTTCATACATTTTCCATAATATTTTGTTGAAGACTAATCCTTAGTCTAACACTAAGCAACAACACGTAAAACTTATCTCACTGTGAAACCTCTCAATATGTATACGCAATGCATGTGTGTCAGCTTATACATACCGATATCATTCTATGGGCTAAGGTCAGCTCTCGCATCAAATGCTAGACTGTCCAAGTCCGTCTAGATTATGAATTTTATTCTACAAAGGAGCTGATTGTGTTACCTTCTATGATTATGGATCCACTACACAGTCTACAATTGTAAGAAATGTATTTGTTTGCAATTTAATAAAAAAGACAATAAATAACAAACCAATAATAGAAACATTTATTCTCATTAAAATGAAAATGGAAATAAGTCTGATACAACGTTTAAATATGAAACATGTTTTGAGGTATACAAACCATAACAATGCATTTCTCCCTTATTTGTTCATAAATTGGGAATTGTAATTATAAAAAAAATTAGTGAAAATTTTATAAAATTACGAGTATATTAATAATTTAAAACAATGAACAAAAATTTATAATTATTAATAGAAATAATGATTACAAAATCTAATGTTTTATGTTACAACATGAGTTATGAAATTAATAATAAAATATATTATATGATCTGTTAATTCATTTTCAAAATCAAGCATGTTATTTTAAGTATTTATAAAGTACGCACTAACACAATTAGGGGTGAGAATCGGTTCGATTCCGTTTATTCAAAACAAAAATTTACTGTCACAGCCCCAATTTCCAAAGGACAGATCAATCGGAGCGTGACTGTGAATTGAAGGAAGAACCGGAAAAGAAATGGAAATAACGGGAACAACAATGGTAACTGAGGAGTAATACTGAACAAATGTGTATTGTCATATATTTGAAGGAAACTTTATAACTCAAAAGCTCACTCTTACAAAGGAGTAATGACATTCATCAAATGTTCGAAAAGATAAAGAACTGGAATAAAATACTGAGGTACGATTCGAGAGTTCTGATTTTTGGAAGACAAACCAGATAGCCAAAATCAACAAAGGACAAAGAAATGCAGCGGAATAGTGAAAACTTAACACATATATGAAGATATGTATTATCTCTGAATACTTATCATATAAGAAATCTTCACTCAGCACCACCGCCACCACCCCGTCGCTCAACCTGCAAGTGTTTGGAAATACAAGCAGGGCTGAGTACTTGATGTACTCCGTGGGTTATGCCGAAAACAAATAGTTATTGATCATGCATATCACAGTATAACACAAGTATCTTGAAATAACCTGCGTATACTAAATATCATTTGATTTTACCAAAAGTTGGAGTGATCACTCTCTTTTCCATGTGTCTCATCCATATCTGTAACAAATGCTGGTGAGCAATGTTCCCGCTCCACCAGACTTAATCAATGATAACAACGCTGTGAGCAAAGTTACTGCTTCCCCAGACGTTAAAAATGGTAACAACCCTGGTGAGCAATGGTTCCACTCCCCCAGACGTTGACCAATGGGTGCCACCGGATCGCTCAATACTGACACACAGTCCTATGTGGACCGGTCCGTAATGACTCACGATCACACTCCCCATGTGTACACTAACCTTGACCAACACATGGCTCAAGATTCGATCGTTATTCACAAGTTGACCAGTTCGCAAACATGGCTCAACACAGATAGGAATCGCACACAAAACACAAAGAATTTTATGCATGTCAATCATTTCACATTTTCGCAACATGCTTTAATAAAGCAAAAATATAGTTTGTATAGTAAACCCACCTGGAAACCGGTATTTGCTGGTAAACCTGATTCTCCTTCTCGTTCTTTGGTTACCACTCCCTCGATGGACCTTCAGGTAACGAGTCACATTTAGAATCGTTCAAGTTCTTAGACTATCTCTATTGACTCGAGACATAATGATTCTATAGGTTTAAGGGTTTCATATCCGATCTACTAAATCACTAAGAAGCTTTAAGGTTTTCTCCGAAAACCTTAGTTTCGTTCAAATGAAATAAACGTTTACTTATTTGACAAATAAGTAATTGCTTGCTTGCAATTAATATAATGGAGACAATTAAATCCGACATAAGAATCGGAATTTTCGATAAGTTCGCGTAATTTGAGACCCTTAGAAAATGTTCATGTCTCGATTTGAATTAATTTAGATTCACTAAATTAATTAAGTAATATAATTATTTATTAATAATTAATTACAAATAATTAGTAATAATTAAGGTTTGATATAAATCAAATAATAATTAATCCCAATAATTATTATTATTACTAAAGACTTCACATTTAATAATTAATTACTCTTAATTAATTATTAACCTTAATTATTAATCATTAATATTTATAATTTAATTAAATAATTAATCTTCTATTAATTATCAATTAATGAAGTTAGATAATTTAATTGATTCAATTAATTAAATCAAAGTCAAAATTTAATTAGACTAAATTAGTACAAGAAACAAGTTATGGACTAATGTTTATTTAGTGATTCATCACAATTAAATTTTTTTTTTTTTCAGCCCAAGTCTTAATTCCATTAAATTGTAATCCAATTTAAAAATATAACCCAATCATTTAAATTAAGAGTTAGTCCAATAGAAAAATATTTCGGTCCAATCATTTATAGGTAGCCCAATATGTTGGCCCAACTAAAATTAATAAAGCCCAACCTAAGTATCTAAAGAAAAGAAAATTTAATAAATTAGTGTACTAATCTAATTCCTCCCCTCCCCATTTACGAGACTTCTCCTGCCTCCACCCATCTTCTTCTTCATATTTTTATTTTATTTCTTGTCTTCATTTTCGTAGACACACACAGGGGCACACACATACACATAAATGGCGGCATTTTCCGCCGCGTCGCTTCCGGCGAATTCGCCGTCGTCGCACCTCCTTCTACAACCTTATAACTCCTCCTTATTTTCATTCTTGATTTATGTTTTAAATTTTTTTTAAAATTCCAGATTTTATTTCATCTTTAAAAACCTTGATTTTTCTCTCCGGCCAAAGCTTCAATTTCTGGCCAAATTTTCCGACGAGGTTCGTGCCCGTTCTTATCTAATTGAGTAAAGGGTTCGATTTTGGAAAAAGTCCCAATTTTTTTTTTCAAGTTTCACACCTTCCCGTTGGTTCACCCCCTGCCCTCGTTCGAAGCCACGACAATGGCATCGGGGTCTCCGTTTTACGAAATGAAGCGACGATGCAGCCGTGCAGTGAAGTCGAAGGCTCTGTTTGCAGCCGGTTTGCCTCGAACAGCAACAGGGCAGCCCTCTTCGCGAGTTTTTGACCGAGACACTAGTATCGGTAACCTCTCCAGCGTTCATGCCCCGTCATCGACACCAGTAGTAGCCGTTGCCCCGTTCGAGCTCGATCTCGGGTTGGAATCAGCCCTTCACAACAATACGAGGTGACTCTCACCCGAATTTCATTCTTGTAGTTTGAATATTTAGAATTTGGTCTTTATTATTATTTGCGAAGTGTATTGTTAAGTTCGGGTAGTAGTCATGTTTCTAAACTATAAATGTGAAGCTGGATTAACCATTCTAAAGTAGTAAAGTAGTTTCTAACTTATGAAGCAGTTGATCTATGGTTCATT
This sequence comes from Leonotis leonurus, assembly GCA_026898415.1. NCBI lineage: Eukaryota > Viridiplantae > Streptophyta > Magnoliopsida > Lamiales > Lamiaceae > Leonotis > Leonotis leonurus. Next base: position 16,256 of record JAPKLX010000934.1, read on the forward strand.
GAGCAAAATGCTACCTTTTATTGTGATTCTAGACATAAGCAAAATAAATCAGAATTAATATATTTTTAAAAGAGTATTACCTTCTTGGTTTGAGAAATGGAAAGTGAACAGGATGATTCTTGCTACTGCGTTCTTCTCTTATGGTCTTGGAAGCAGTAGAGTCTATCTTCTACTATAAGGTTTCAATTCACCTAATTAAAGCATACTTATGGTTCAAATGTTAGAAGTTCTAAACTTAAATCTGAAATAAGTAGTAAGGGAAAGGAAAAATGGAACTGTATTATATAACATTTGAATTTTTGCATTGAATTAGTTTACCTTACTTGATCTTTGAACTAAGATAGATGAAAGCAGAAACACGGTTGCTATTTGAGTTTGGTTTCTCTAATTCTCCAGCTATCTCTTCCTCTTTTGTCTCCTTCTCCTTCTTCTTATTTTGCAGGTTACAACTAACTTACATAAAGGAAATGGGATAGCTATAGGAATGGTAGCATGGTGTTGTCGGTGGAGTAAAAAGATGGAAAAAAAAGTATGGTTTGGCAGAATGAAGTTGGTGAGATTGTGTGGTTGGAAAAAATACACATGAAGCCCACGTGAAGGACTTACCTCTTTCATTTGATATCTGTATTTTGTTTTGTAATACAACATATATTATTTGTTGTAGATATAATTATATGTATTGTATTTGGACCAAATAAATGTATATTGGACTCTTAATACAATTGAGTTTTATTCAATTATGCCTTCATATAATATTTCACTTGTATTAACTTACAAGTTTTGTTATAAAAATAATAAAGTTCTAAATCGTATACTTAAATAACATAGATTTCGATTGAAATCAAATATCGAAATTAAATTCGAGATCGTCATAATTTCTTCAAACTTGGTTAAATAATGAAGTTAAAACTCAACAATTGAGTTTAAAATTTCCTACGGATATGAACCCTATTAAATCACAAATTCAAAAATTCTTGCGAATTAAAAATACGGGGTATTACATTTACGGTATCCAAATTGAGTATCACCAAATCTTTAAAATCGATTCCAAAACCAATCGTTTAAATAGCTATATGAGGAACTGATTTCGTTTCGATTACTTATGATTGGAATTGAAAGAAAAAAAAATCTTATTTTCTTTGATTTTTCCCCCTATTTTGATTAATTCAAACAAAATGAAAAACTAAATTTACCAATACATAAAGTTTTAAAACAATTTATAACAATAAAGTATCACAAATTTTATCAAGTAAAAAATACAAACCATCTATGGTAAATTCGTAACAATAAGACTAAGGAATCATGATGGAATTGCAAGAATTATATATTAGAAAAATACATGGTTGAATATATGGATAATAAATGGATTATTATCTATATTATATTGAATTATAAGTTAATTAAAACTATAAATAAGAGGGATATGAGGGATAAAATATAAATTAAAATTGAGAATGTAAAATTATCGGTTCTTTCAGTTTTTGAGAATTAACTGATCGGGTAGAACAGATACCCAAAATGTTAATGGAAATGAGAATTAATTTCAATATCGTATCACTAAAATTCAGTTTTTGATTCCAAAAAAACCGACAATTTCGATTCAATTTCGGTTGGAACCAAAAACCAAAAATTGTTTGATCATCCATAAATACAATTCTTATATAAATGACTCAAAATAAATTAATTATAATGCAAAAGTAGACTTTAATAAGTAAATAAATATGAGGATATAATTATATGAATATATATATTTGACTTTTAATATAATAATAGTTATAATATATAAAAATATTCATTATTTATGATAATATATCATATTTAATATATGAACTTTTTGTATATTTTGATTATACTGAATAAAAGTTAATTTTTTTAATGTGTAAATAAGTTGTTATATCAACGACCTAACTTGGAGTGTTAGAGTCACCTTGACCAAGGAGAGTAAGATCCCATTTGACAATGTGGAAGAGATCAACATGCTCAATAATAGATTAAGAGATTGACCTCCTCAAGACCAAATTAAGAAATCGATAACTGTCCGAGATCAAATAATCAACATGTTCAGAAAAGAGATCAGTATGTATCCAATATCAGACCAACAATGAGTTGCTCACTAAAGTTGTAGTGATCTATCTAAATTTATCCAATGGACTTGTCTAATGTCACATAAGATGATACATAGGAAGAATCACTGTAGTCAGCATATATAACGACTAGTTTTGCCTTTAATGTTGATGCAATGACTACTTTCCAAAAGGATCATAAAAATATTTTAGTCATTCTCCAGAAAATCTATGAAAAATAGGAGAGAGCCAGAACACTGAAAGAAAACTTTTGAAACTTCAACAATATATCCATCACTCAGAAATAAGAAATCATAATTCATCTATCTTGTAGAGATATATGAGCACATAATTTGCAATTTGTCTATCTAGAAATTAAATTTATAAGATATACGAATACATGAATTGTACTTCGTGTATAAATGTATCTCAAGTAAAACTCAACAAAATACACAAACACATGAGCTGCAACTTGAGTATCCCTATCAGATATATGAATAGACAGGTTTCTAGAAATAAATTTGCAACAGAATTTACCATTTTTTTTCTTTTAGTAAATGAAGGCACACGCATACACCCAGGGTCCATTTGGTAGATAGATTATGATAAGAGTGGATAGGTTAAATTTAGTATAGGGAGTTAGGATATAAGGAGTTAAGTTTAATATGGATTTGTGTTTGGTAGATAAGATAAAAAGTGGAATAAAATTTATATGTTGTTTGGTAGAAGTGTTTAAACCTTAGATAAAGTATTGCTATTCCTAAAGAATAAAATTTTGATTTATTATTGTACACCATCATAAAAAACAATTTTCATATCTATATAATGTGGCTTGGGTACATAATGGGGAGAAAACGAATATTTCAAAGCATGCAAGCAGAAGCAAAGCTATCTGGCAACCATTTCGGTAGCTCCGCTTCCAAGATCTCCTTCATTTTGCCAAAGTTCGCGTCTGTGAGAGTTTATGTCATCTCTTTCCATGCTTCATTATCACCCACCCCATCTGTCTCCATTTTCACCTTAACCATTCAAGTACCATTGTCAACAAGGGGTTGAATGTCTTCTTGGTCCGTCATCTTAACTTATAACTTAGTTCTGTAAAACAAAAGGGCATTAATAAGTTGATTGTTGTGGAAACTAGTGTTGGGATTGATTTTGATTCTTTGAGAATTAAAATGTTGGAGCCGGTCTATTTTAGTAGACTCGATTTCTCAAAATTGAATTTTATTCGGTGAGTGAGAAATGATATGTTATAAGATAATATGTGTGTTGGGCCTTAATAATTTATTTACTTTAATTTTAGGTTAACCAAAATTAGTGAGATGGTGCCTATGTTTTGGGCTTGATCAAATTATTAAGTCTCTTTTTTGGAGAAGCCCAACTACACTATTTTCTTGGCCTTGTCTATTGGCTATTGGTGACTTTTCATTGTTGGTGACCCTTGGTTTGTGTTAACCGAAGGTGTCTCTTGAATTTGCACTTGATGGTGACATCATGGAGCTCATAATGTAGTGCCATTTTATTTCCCTCATGAGTACTATATAAGGAGGGGTTGAGAGCCCATTTCCAACACACCATCTTTGCTCTCTCCTCTCTTATTTAGTTCATTATCATATTTAGTTTTCTTAGGAGCTTCATTAGTTTGCTCGGTTCTCTTCCAGTCAAGTTCACCGGGGCCTTTAGAGTTTATGGTGCTACTACTTTAAAGGACGAAGTCGTTTATCTTTGGGGACGATACGCCGGACCGTGGGCACTAGCCGGGGCGTATCTCGTCTTGCGGAAAGAGGCTTTCCTCGACTCGAATTTTTATTATTTTATTTCCAAATCATTGTAATCTCCGGTTCTTGATTTATTAATAAAATTATTATTTTATTATTAAAATCGCAAGACGAGATACCGACTTTGCTTTGGAGATGTCGACTTCCTCTAATTCCGCCGCCGCTGCCTCGACTGCCGCCGCCGCCACATCTGCCGCTACTGCCGCTGCCACATCTGCCGTTGCCACCACTCTGATCGGTGGCTCCGTTGCTGCCAATAGCTTAACCGGAACTAACGTGTCCGTGTTGTCTCCTCTTTCTAGGGCTCTACCTCAAGGGGAGAAACCAGATAAATTTACGGGTGTTGACTTCAAGAGATGGCATCAAAAGATGTTGTTTTATTTAACAACATTGGGACTTGCCAACTTCTTGAATGAGGATGCTTCGGTTGTACCGGAGGATGCGGACTTCCAAGTTCGTGCTACCTCTGATCTCTGGCATCAAGGCGACTTCCTTGCAAAGAACTACGTGTTAAACGGGTTAGAGGATACTCTCTACTCGGTTTATGCCGGTGTGAAAATGGCGAAAGAGTTGTGGGATGCTCTTGAGAAGAAGTACCATGTCAAGGATGCGGGAACGAAAATATTTCTTGTAGCCAACTTTTTGGACTTTAAGATGATCGATTCTCGATCCGTGATGGAGCAAGTGCAAGAGTTGCAAACTCTTTTGCACGACATGCAAGCAGAGCAAATGGCTTTGCCGACTCCATTCGTGGTTGCTGCCTTGATCGAGAAGCTTCCACTGAGTTGGAAGGACTTCAAGAACTATCTTATTCATAAAAAGAGTGAGATGGAGATTGAAGATCTTATTGTCAAACTTCGAATCAAAGAAGACAGTAGGAGACGTGATCCAAGGTTCAAACTTGGAGACGAGGCGAAAGCCAACTTGATGGAGCGTGGTGAGAACTCCAAAAAGCGTGGCCATCCTAATGCTAAAGGTAAGGGTAAAATTGTTGCGCAAAAATTTGAAGGCACATGCTTCAATTGCGACAAGCTGGGCCACATGGCGAAGGACTGCACTGGTCCAAAGAAGAAAAAGAAGGCAACTAAGCGGTATGCCGACGCGGTCGAGAAAAACAAGTGGGACGAGGATGACTTGGCTGCTGTGGTTTCTGATGTCAACCACGTTGATTATCTGCGTGCCTGGTTTATCGACACGAGTGCTACCGTTCATGTGTGCTCGGATCGAACTATGTTTTTGACGTATCGAGCTGTTGAGGGGAAGAAGCTTCACATGGGCAATCATGACTCATCTGATGTGTCCGGAGTTGGTGATTGCGTGCTCAAGCTGACGTCTGGTCAAAAGCCTAGTACCCCGGCGTATCCTGCCCCTCTAGACGTGGCACACGCCTTACGATAAAAGCTTCCAAGTATAGAGAGATTTGAATCAAATCTCTCGCTCTAAGTTCAAATCTCTAGAACTTAAGAATCTTTCCTTATGACTAAGGAATTAACGACAAACATAAATCCTTTGAACGAGAAGAAGGAACGCAAACTAGAGTGAACTCTCTCGAACACCTCAACGAACCGAATGAACAAAGAAGGATCATAACGATATCTTCATCAACTTAGCAAATAGCGGTAAGAGTCAATAATTATTGATTCACCGTCAACTCCGAACTTAAGAATAAATCGTAAATCGTTTGACGAGAATCTAAGTATCCAAGAACAATAAGGAAGCAAGTCCTAACTCCGAAAACGAGATTTTACCCTAAGGGCATTTCCCTCCACTAGCAACCAAAACACCAATAGAACAATTGACTTAAGCAAACCATAATGGCTTACGAGGTTTATTTAGAATTAGATATTCCTAGTACTGACTATATATATATTTTTCTTTTATTTTATAGTGGTGAGGTTTCTCCAGACTGCTAGGAAGAGGATGACGCATAGACCCGATCCCTTACGTGCGTACCAGTTCTACGGACCCGACCCGCGGGATACCTTAGGGGAGTTTCTGGGTCATTACTTGAGGAGGTGGGAAGCCGCTAGGCTTCACGGAGCGACAGAGATGGATGGAGTGATGCCATTGATTCCGTTGTTGCCTGCCAGGTGGCAGGGATGGGCTCGAATGATAGTGGGGGATTTTATCCAGCCGATCGGACACAGTTATGATCGTGGGGTTGACACCCGGGGATTTATTACCACGATCCTCCATTTTTGGGAGACGTACCATAGCCCACCGGAGGGACCATACATTCGACCCGGCGATTTGATCATAGCAGGGGGCGAGCCACCGCTTTGGGCACCCCTGATTCAGACATACCTTCTGGCAGGAGTGATCCCCATAGCTCCGACTTATAGTCTACTCTATGGCGAGCCGGTGCCGGAGTTCCTGGCACCCCGCGACGATGGTATGGAGCCCTTCCGCCCTGCAGAGGAGCACCTTACACCTCCCGTTCCACCGCAGACACAGATGCCAGAGCACCGAGGCCATCACGAGGCTGAGTCAGGTCCCTCTCGCCCCACTACAGGAGTACGACGACTACCTTCTTCCAGTCGACCCCTAGTTGTCGACGACGACTCGGGTACGATGCCGTTTTGGCTCGTTAGGACCCGACTAGCGGATGGTGACGATAGGGGCAAGGCCCCAGTTCTGGAGACATCGGGGGAGGATCCCCGTCAGCTTCCACACTCTAGGAGCTCCGAGAGATCGGGCCTCACTCTCACCCCGGCTGACGAGGGCCCCTCTCGGAAGAGGGAGGCACCCCTCGATTAGGACGAGTTCGACGCCAGGATCCAGAGACTGTTGGAGAGGGCGAGGGAGCCCCTGAGGATATATGGTGAGACGATAGCAGGGGCACCGGAGGAGGATCCCGAGGAGGATCCGGAGGAGGAGGATCCTGAGGAGGAGGACCCCGAGGAGGATCCGGAGGAGGAAGATCCGGACGAGGACCCGGAGGAGGAGGTAGCTCCCGAGATCGACCCCGAGGAGGAGGCTTGGGAGCCTGATTGGGATGAGGAGGCCCCGGACGAGGAGGAGTACCTTAGCTGCGTCACCCAGGAGTAGCTAGGTCGATATTTTGTATTCATCAGTAACGGATCATACGTATAGACCGTACCGATGATATATATTTTGTAGTCGGAAACGATAGTTATTATAAACCGTTCCGTACTAGTATAGCATATCTGATATTTTGGACAACACGAAAACACAGTAGCTAGTGTTTCGAGGCTGAGTACTTATTGTGATGGCATCCTAGAGAGGAGCATCATACCATGTACTTAGAAAGTACGATAAGATTTTGTATTGAACTAGACCTCGCTGAGGCAATATATGATATGAATTATGATGATCCTGAGGGTCCATTTTGTTATATGCAATGCCTATTTCTAATTCCATAAATTACATTGCTTCGTAATATCAGATGCTAAGTAAGACTCCATATTATTAAGTATAATACTCAACGAAAGTCCCCACTAAGATAAGAAACACTTATGTTAACAGAATGCCGCCAAGAGGACGCCCGAGAGGCCGAGGAAGGGGGCTTAATCCAAATAATGAGGAGAGAGGACCGGCCGCGGAGCGGGAGGTAACCCCACCCCTCCCACCGCCTGCTAGGAGGATCGAGGAACTCTTCCTTCGACAAAATCCACCACCTTCAATGGGTTAGGTGACCCAGCTGAAGCAGAGGTATGGGTGCGCGCGTTGGAGCGCATTTTCAACTTTCTCCGTTGCACGGATCAGGAGCGCATGACGTGCGTTTCCTTCCAACTGACTGGATCAGCTGACTTCTGGTGGGAGGCCAGGAGGAAAACTATGACTCTTGAACAGCGGGAGGATATGACTTGGGAGGAATTTAAGACGGGAATATACGATAAGTATATTCCTAAGAGCTATAGAAAGAAGAAGGAAATGGAATTTTATAACTTGAAGCAAGGGAGGATGTCGGTCACGGAATACGACCGGACCTTTTGTGACATGTCTCGGTATGCCCCAGAGCAGGTGGATACCGATGAAAAGATGGCTAAGAAATTCTGTGCCGGACTGAGGCGCTGGCTAGCCACGGGGGCTTATCCTATCCGGAATCACTTAGCCGCGCCCTAGATATCGAGGCGGCTATGCCAGGAGAGAGAGCAGTGGCTACGGCACCACCAGCGTTCACCCCAACGCCTTCCCAGAACCATAAAGGGAAGCGCAAGTGGGAGGACAATTGGGGCGGCGCAGCTCAGAAGAAGCCATGGGAAGGGCAAAACCGGTCCCACCACTCGGAAAAGTCAAACTTTGTAGCACCAGCCAATGTTCACCCACAGAAATATCCCACTTGCATGAAATGCAAGAAAATGCACCTGGGAGAGTGCCGGGCTGGCAGCGATAGCTGCTTCGCCTGTGGGCAGAAGGGATATATAGATAAGAACTGTCCCACAAGGCAGCAAGGAGGAGGCTCCAGGCTTAACCAGCCAAACCAGAGGCAATATGTTCGAGCCATGCAGGCTCAGCCTCAGGCTCAGCAGCAGCAACACCAGTTGTCGCCACCTCCACCCCAGTACCCTCAGTACCCATCACGGAGGAAGCCACAGCGAGCCCGGGCTTATGCAATGAACCAGAAGCAGCCGGAAGGGAGTCAGGGAAATCTGACAGGTATGGGAATACTCCTAGACACCCCAGTGATAATTTTATTTGATACGGGAGCTTCTCATTCCTTCATTGCTAAATCATGCGTAGAGAACCTAGAGTTGGATTCGAAACTTATAGGAACATCCATGAATGTTTCTTCACCTCTAGGAGGAATCACTACTATCACTCATGCTTGCTCGAATCTGAGCCTGAACATAGGATCTATTAAGGTGCTAGCGAACAATCTTAGCATACTACCGATGAATGACGTGGACATAATCCTAGGAATGGATTGGCTAGCTGAAAACTATGCCACGATCCTTTGCCATGTGAGGCAAATATCTTTCCGACCCCCTGGGAAGGAACATACGAGTTTTCATGGGATCACCGCTACTCGAAGGAAGTCGATTATCTCAGCCTTACAAGCCGAGAAATTGGTAAAGAAGGATTGCTCGGCGTACTTAGTCTCTTTGAGTGGAGGAGCCAAAGAAGAGCGAAAAATCGAGGATGTAACCATCGTACGGGAATACCCAGACGTGTTTCCAGAAGAGTTGCCGGGCCTACCTCCAAACCGACAATTAGAATTTACGATCGACCTAGAACCCGGATCTGCACCAATTTCCAAGGCACCTTATAGGATGGCACCGAAGGAGTTGGAGGAGCTCAAGATCCAACTCCAGGAACTTTTAGATCTCGGTTTTATCAGACCCAGCGTATCCCCTTGGGGAGCTCCAGTACTCATCGTAAAGAAGAAGGACGGCACCCTAAGAATGTGTATAGATTACCGAGGCCTGAATAAGATGACCTTGAAGAACCGGTACCCATTACCGCGAATAGATGACTTGTTCGACCAACTGAAAGGAGCAAGCGTATTCTCAAAGATCGATCTGAGATCGGGATACCACCAGTTAAGGATCCGAACAGAAGATGTTCCCAAAACGGCATTCCGAACCCGATATGGACACTACGAGTTTGTAGTGATGCCATTTGGATTGACTAATGCACCCGCCGTGTTCATGGACCTGATGAACCGCATCTTCCACCCATACCTTGATAAATTTGTCCTGGTATTTATAGACGATGTTCTGATCTACTCTAAGAGTGGAGACGAACACGAGAATCATCTGAGAATTGTCTTGGAAACCCTTAGAAGCGAGAAACTCTATGCTAAATTCAGTAAATGTGAGTTCTGGCTCAACGAAGTAGCTTTTCTCGGACACATTGTGTCATCAGAAGGGATTAAGGTAGACCCCGCTAAGGTGGAAGCAGTTCAAGGATGGAAAGCACCCACAACTCCTAATGAAATCAGAAGTTTCTTAGGGTTAGCTGGGTACTATCGGAGATTCATCGAAGGATTCTCCAAAATAGCTAGACCAATGACCCAACTCCTCCAGAAAGGGATCAAATTCAAGTGGTCGCCAGAATGCGAGGCTAGTTTCCAACTGCTAAAGGAGAAATTGACCACTGCTCCTGTGCTCGCAGTCCCAGAACCCCACAAGGAGTACGTAGTCTACACCGACGCGTCCAAAATCGGGCTAGGGTGTGTACTGATGCAAGACGGGAAGGTGATAGATGGTTTTAAAGTTCGTGTCTAATTCATGATGGCCTAAGGTGAAAAAAATAATATAAATATTATTTGTAATAATAACACAATTGCATTTATAAACTTTAAAATATAAAATAATATACATATATATAAAGTAGTCAAATAAATTGATTATGAAAGCTCTAATCGTGGATCAAAACAATTAAACAATTAAGATTAAATCAAAATTAACACACATATATTAAATTAACATTTGAATCATGCTCTCTCTCTCTATATATATAGATGGTTTTACATAATATACATTATTAATAGTTAGTCTTCTATATTTAATATGGGGTTATATATGAAGAGTACCCCTTTCCGTAACTCAAAATGAAAGGTATCCTATCTTGTAAAACTCTATGAAAAGTACCCAATTTATGTGTTTTTGACTCTTATACCTTTTTTTAACATTAGTTCTCTATTATCAATATAGTTAAAATTAATTAATACCTCAAATGGAATAAATCATGCATTTCAATCAAACCCATCACACTTCCGTAACATGTAAACCAACTTTATACCTTTTTGACCGATAAGCTATCAGGTTATATCCACCGGAAGTTTTAGGGACCACGTCCAACCACCCGGAGCACCGTATGGTTTCCAGCCGTAGATTCCATCAGCAGCCCTCAGCACAGCCCTCATTCGTTTCCTACCCGGGGCGTAACAGTATTTTGTTGGTAAAGAAGAAACGGAATAGAATGAGCAAAAGCCCGATCTTTTATTAAGGAATTATATAATATATATTACAACATAAGTAAATCTCCTTTAGGGAGGAGACAAACTTGTTTAGCTACCTATGGTAGCTTGAATTGAAACTCTCATAAACTAGAAAGAGAAATACAATGTTTATTTTGAAGAAAACTTTGAAGATTTTTCGATCCCCTAAACTTCCTCCAATGCCTGGTTTATATAGGAGTTTCTAAGCCTCCTCCCCTAGCTGCATTATTGTATTGGATTTATTATCTTGTGGATCCCCCTTCTTTCATGTGAAGCTAGGTCCAGATAAGACTGTCAACACAATCATCTTGTAGTGGTCGGACCCCTTCCTTGAATTATTTTAGTGGTCCGTTTCTATTATTGTTCCACCAAAGATTCCATTTTGGGTGGAACGTCTCTTTCTGTCACCCACCTTTGTCTTTTTCTTTTTGGTGGATGCTTCTCGTTCACATGCTTTCTTTTATCGAAAGCATCTTCTGCTTTATCCTCACATGGCTCCTTTATTTTTGTCGGCCATCTTCCTTTTTTGGAGGGGCCCTTGGAGCTCGTACTCTCAGAGAAGTATTCTTCTCCCCGTACTCATTGGCTCAGAATTTCTTCTTATCTTATTTAGGTAAGAAGCCTTTCCCGAACTCAAGCTCTCTTTGGGATGAACAATCCGAACAAATTTTGGACTCCCAATGGCCAAAGTGAGCCATGTTGCAGAATTTGCGATGAGTTTCTTTACTCATGGTTATCTTGTTTTCCCACAGAAGAGTTCTTTTCCTCTCGAACGACTCCTCTGCAAACTTGGTTGTTTTTCCTGTCATAGTATTTAACAGGAATGTTCCATTCGTTCAATTCTGGAAGAACTTGAATGGAAACTTGACTTTCCATCTCCGTGAGACAGACCCATAATCCCCATGCTCACCTTGTTATGATTTGATCATCAGAAATTGAGGCAATCATTGGAACATCATTAGATGGTGCCTTGATTTGGTTGAAGGCATCCATTCGGGGTCTTCGTAGCCTTATGTAGTGAAAGGCCTCATGATTTCCCTTCCCTGCTGGTTCTGGTGCTGCACTTATGAAATACAGCTCCAGTGTATCACCTCGGAAAAGTTGTTCATTATTTGCCCAGGTTTCATGTACCGCTTCCTGGATCCACCGAGGTAGACCTTTAATTTCTGGAAATGATGGAGACATCGTATAAACTGAGGCAAGTGCCCCAAATTCATACCATTGCTTGACATCCTGAGGTTTTGATCCTGGCATCATCTAAACCCTTGGATATTTTCCCGAGACATCAACCCTACTAGAAGTAGGATTGATACCCACTCTTGTAAGTAGTTTATCCCAGTTTGTTTGGTGCCTGTTCAGAAGAGGAGAAAACAATCGTGTTAGTATTAGCCTCAGATTTGCCTGTCCTTAGCCTGAGACTAATCTCTCCCTCTTTTTCCCCAGAGGTGGTGGGTTGACATGATGTTTCAGGCGCTGAAACATTTGCATCATCTTTTTCTTGGGCCAGTGGTTCAGACTCCACTAACTTAGAACTTGCTTGAGGGGTATTCGATTCCCCTTCTACCGGTTTAGGTGCCGGAACACGAAACTTTGCTTTTTCTAGAGGTTTTCTAGAAGTCCGCAGGATTGGCTTTTCCAATGCTGACCCTAACTGAGTATAGGTCAGCAAACAGGCTCGTATTCTACCGGAGACTTTCGTCTTGTCGGTAGATTGTATTTTCCCCATCTGATCAGCATGGAGAGTGCACTCGTCCCATTCTTCAATAAGCATCTCCAGGTTTTCTCGGAGATACCTCTGTGCTAGGATGATGGATCCGATCTCAGCAGGCTTCATCCCTTGTTAGAAAATCTGCAAGAACATTTTCATGAGATTTTAACACAACAATATCATAAATATAATATTAACATAAATCTTGCCATCTAAGTAATCTAGCCTTTTCAGGCTTTGATTCTATGTTGTTTTTCAGAAAAACTTTAACCTATGTGTTATCAACTTTTAAAGTAAATTTCTTTGCTAGTAAAAATAAAGGCCATTTTTTAAAGGCTTTTACAACTGCGAAGAATTCCTTTTCGTTGATATGCCATCTAATGGCCTCGTTTTCTGGGAACAAACCACTGCAACATCTGCACGGTTCTTCTCCATATGGAGTAATCTTCATTAGGACTGTTGCCCACCAATGATCACTTGCATCTGTATAAAGTACCAGATCATCCTCATCTTGTGGTATTGAGAGTTTTGGGAGGTTTCTACATTCCTCTTTTAGTTGTCTCATTCCTTGTCGATGTTCATCTGTCCAAATGAACGAAACATCCTTTTTTAGCAAACTGCTAAAAATCTTTCTATTCTTTTCAAGGTTTTTTATAAACATTCCTGCAAAATTAACTACTCCGAGAAAACTCTGAAGTTGTTTTTTCTCTTTCAAATCCTCTGAAAAATTTTGGACCTTTTGTACAATATGATCATGTAAAGTAATTCCAGATTCATCAATCTCGATTCCCAAAAATTCCATTTTTTGGGTTGCAATTACTACCTTCTTCTCTGACAGTACTAATCCTTCCTTGTAACAAATATCTGCAAATAATTCAAGATGTTTGATATGTTCATCCATATCTTTTGATGTTATTAGTATATCATCAATATATACGAACATGAAAGAAAAATAATCTTAAAAAAGATTATCCATTTTCCTCTGGAAAATCTGTGGAGCATTAGCTAACCCCATGGGCATTGCATTCCAAACGAAATGCCCTTGTGGTGTTGAGAAAGCTGTAAGTTTCTTACTTTCCTCCTCCATGTGAATCTGGTAAAATCCTGATTTGCAATCAAACTTTGAGAAGACCTTAGCATTTCGTATGCAGTTAATAAGGTGATCTCTACTTGGGATAATATATTCGTCAAACTTAAGAATATCATTAATCCCTTTGTAATTAATGACAAGTCTAGGTTTACCTCTTTTGATCTCACCATGATTCCTTACCAGAAATCCGGGACTACTGTAAGGAGAATTGGCTGGCTCGATCAACTTTAAATCAAGGTGTTCCTTGATAATCATTCTCATATCCTCCTGATCTTTTAAGTTCATCAGGATTGGTCGGAACCTTACGAACTCATGCGCCCTTTCCGGTTTTACCTTTAAGGTTGCTTTGAGTTGGTTCTTTCCCCACCATGCTAAAGGATTCTCATTGTAGCATCTCGAGATTTTTCTTTTAACATCTGCAAAAGCAACCTGCTTATGAACTTCAATTTCTTTGTTATAAATTAAAGATGTCTTGAGGATATGTATTTCCTCTATTTGAAGATCTTTTTCTCGGATACAGCTAAGCACTGCTTCGCTGAACCTTCTTTCATCCTTCATCTTTGGTTGACGAAGTTTGCCTTCATTCTCACCACGCTTGCTGCGAAAAACTACTGGTATTTGGCGATTAAAAGCCCCTTGCAGCCTTTGAACAATGATTTTATGCTCACAGTTGGTTGTGAACACTAATCTCCTCCTTTCATTGTCCTACGTGTATCTTTTGAACATCTATAGGAAATTATTTCCCAATAAAATATCAGCTCCAGTATCATGAAAATAGATTGGTGGAGTTTTAACCTTGTACCAAGGTGTTTGACCTGCTCCCCCAATTAATATTTACATATCTTTTACTCCTTTGGATAAGAGTAAAATTCTTTTAGAGAAATCTCTTCCAGCAATTTGTGGTAACGTATCCTCAACTTCTCCTGGGAAGATTCCTCTTCTTGCTGTGCAAATTCCTGCTCCGGAGTCAATATAGGCAGCAAAGTATTCTGCCTTATATTTTTCATATAACACTCCGATTGGAATGTATATAGAGAATGGACTTGTCATACTATTATGAGTCCCTTTTCTTCTATCGTAATTCTCATACCATTGACAACTTATTTCCAAGGTTTGTATTTTTCCAGGAAATCAAGTTCTAGAACCAGAACATCATCGCGTCCTGCTCTGCCTTTAATCTCTAAAATAAAACCCCCAATATCTAGGGTTCCATTGTAATGATTTATCTCTGGCTGTTGTAGATAATACAAGACGTTGCAGGAAAAATTATTTTCTCATCTTGTAATATCAAATCTGATCGTCATGCCTCTCCATCCTTCTGGGCACTTCAGATTGACTGAAACTTGTACCTTCCTGGGTAATTGAGGTTGACTCTCTTGGATAGTTCTCCTTCCAAAAGGTTGAGATATAATTCTATCTCCTTGGAAAGAAAATCTACATGTGCTTATCCTAAGACTTTGATCATGTCTTATGACCGGCCTTTCTTGAATTTGAATGTTGACTTCCCTTCTTTGTGGAATCTCCATTCTGTCTGGACCAATGGCCGTTGTAACCTTCTTGAAAATATCAGGTATTTCAATGAATTGCTTTCCTAAGAATAACTCTGTATGATGAGAGTTGGAAAGCGCATACGAAATCTGATATGTTATTGAATAAGGTGTATTTCCCTCATCCAATAACTTTTTTCGTTTGAAATCTTGATATAGGGTCAGAGCTTTACTGAAGCCCGAGTCGTTGAGATTGTAGGCAATCTTGGGATAAATAATCCCAACGACTTGACCCGCACAAAGATTACCTGCAATGGTTCCCATCACCGAATCTTGCAGGTTCCGGATCCTCATATCACATATTGCTATGTCAATAGGAGCGTCAATCCCTGTGAAAGTCATTGATTTGAGCACCAATTGTATTGCCCCGATATGTATCCATTTCATTTTCTTAGCAATATCTAGTTTAAGCTTTCCTAAATCCTCGCGTATGTCGCTTGCTGGAATCAATTGCATCTCCACCTGATTTCCAGTAAACTCGATTGGAAGTGACATCTCTCGTCTAGTGATTCCATAGATGATGTGATGTTTTCTTTTTCCTAGACTAAAGTTCCTAAGAACACTGTCTAGATTGCTTGCATTAAAGCCTTGATACTTTTGAATGTTCAAGCTTTTCTTCATGATTTTGTCGATCAAGCTCGGAGAGATCATAGTTTGACTGGAAAATCTAGTCCGATCTTCTCTTTCTTGATGACAAGATTCTGCTTCAATCTGATGATTATGTAGATCCATCAGATTCTCCTTCTTCACTAATGATTTCAACCTGCTCGTATATACTCTCATCTGAGGGTATACCTTGGAACTGGTAAACCTGTACCAATTCTCGGTAGGAGATGGTATTTTTGATGTCTGGTGTGGACTCGAACTTTTGTATGCCTCTTTGTTCATTATGTGGGCAATTTGTTGAAATGTGCCCCTTTGCCCCGCAGGTCCAGCAATTGCAATCCTTAAAACTTTCGTTGGCTCTAGTATGAGCTTTTCTGAAATTTTTTCTTGCTGAAGTTCTTCCCTGGAAACGGTTTGAGCTGGATCCTTGGAATGAACTCTTGCTCCTGGCTGGTCCGCTTCTTTGTCCAGTTTTGTAGGATCTAGCCTTCTGTCTAGACCATACTGTCCTTGGTTTCCAAGTTTTTCTTCTTGGGTTTCTTTCTTTGGAATAAGATTGGTACCTATTCCTTTTACCTTTTGTTATTGAGGGCTCCTCCCCAATAACCACTGGAAGATCATTATCTTCGCAATTCAAATGAGCTGCTTTATTGATTCTTCGCAGCTTCTTCAGATTTTTCTGAGCGGTGGCTTGTTGACACCATTCTAAAAGCTTTTGATGTACATAAGACATCCTCTTGGCGATGCTATCATTTAGTTTTGGGATATATTCCCTGATTAACATCGCTTTCCATGGGCTTGGAAATGATCTTCATAATATCCTTCATAATATCAAATCCTTCATAATATCCTTCATAATATCCTTCGCCGATAAAATGATCTTTGAATAAGACACTCATCCTTAGGATAATCTCAGTGTATGATTCCTCCATGAAGCATTGATTTTTTAGTTCAATATGGAATCATTCCCAGGCGATTTTCACCACGCCTGCAAGACTAGTTTCAAGTATTTTCACTAGTCCTTGTTTATCGATGTCGAGTGTTGCCGCTGCAATACGCATCGATCCTCCCCATTCATCTATTACTGATTCACGATCTTTGAAGCTAACTTCATCGAGATCGAGCATCACTCCATATGGATAAATGGGATCAAGGGTGGCCTTCCCAACCGGTGAATCTTGGATTCTAGGTTGGCGCCTTCTTCTTGTTCTTTCCATTAGTACAGCTTCATCTGGTACTGTTGAAGGGTACGATGGTCCCGCAAGGAAATCACAAGCTTCCCTCATGGCCTCTTCGGGTGGCGCTTGTTGATTTAGCGGCACTGCTATATGTGGAGGATTGTTGGCCTCCACCATTTGTTGTTGGTTCATCTTGAGATCAACAACCTTCATGTTAGCAAAAGATTCTGCTAGCTCTTGTAGATCATCAAGTCCAAGTCTTTCAAGGTGATTCATGATTTTCCACCTTGAAACATTCGTACATAACTTTCTACTTGAAGATCTTTGCCATTTTCCTTTACACGTAAAGGATATTTTGGCCCTTCGGTGAATAGCATCTTGTTCCTCATTTCTGAACGAGATTTGTTCTCCAATTGGCCTACTCGAACCTGAATATCTTTCAAGATGGTTATAATTTCATCTTGTTGAATAGATATTCGGTTTATCTCCGGAGGTACTCTGTACATGCAGTTGCCGTAGTTTTGCACCGTCTTCTGGATCTCCCTTAAATCAACCAAGATTTTTGAATTATCATGGTTGATTTCTTGGAAGACTGGAGTGAATTCTCTCCTTTCTTGGTGTAATGCCCCGCTCTTTCAGTTAAGACTATTTTGTACCATATCTAT
>JAPKLX010002902.1:0-11807 GCA_026898415.1 Leonotis leonurus
ACCCGGTCGATTTATGTCTACGGAGAATGTGAACTGGCCGGGTTTTTCATTCACTAGGAAATTTCACGATTAGGTTTTGTTCTATGGATATCTTGATGATATTCTGATTATAAAAATATATTTTATTGTTTATACGGACAGATAAAAGTATGCAAACGTATAGGACAACAGTGTACCCAATTTCTTGTTGATTGTTAATGGTATTCTAAACTTTTTAAATACTTTTCACATAAATTTTATAAAATGAGCATAAGTCAATAAAATGAGCATAAGTCATTCTTTAGTTACAAAATTGGGTAGTTTTAATAAATAACCCTATCAACATTAATCTCAAAATCTTAAAAAAAAAATCTCCCAGAAAATTAAATATGATTGATTTAAGCTCTTTTAATTATATCTCAGTTAATATGTTGTGCATCAATGCAACAAAACATTGGGTTCTAGTTTATCACAATAAGTGAAATAATTATTAAGTCTTCGATACTTATCTTATACGGATCTTCTCTCTCTCTGTAATTGCATTATTTGTCACACATTTTCCCAACATAAACAAACCTCAAAAAAAACTCACTTTCCTTTGTTACTAGTTCACAATATTTGAAGAGTTATTACCCAAAAATAGTCACTCTCATAAAATTGAGATGTTTTTTAACCACTTTGATAAAAGTGGTAGATTTATTGTCAAAAAAGTATGTAAAGTCTAAAATGTCCTTACTAAATTATATAAATTACAACTTTCTATTTCATGGTCTCACCTCTTTGATGTCTCCTTGTTTTTGTTATCTTCTCCATCTATATAAATTTCTTTCTTCAACTCTTCTTTTTTTTCTTTTCCTTCAATGGTTGACAATGATTTATTTCTCTCCATGATATTCTGCTGGATATCTAAATATCATCATATTTTCTCTAATACAACTTTGTTCTACACTTATTCTTTTTTCTTTTTATATCATTATGTGACAATAATCTTTTTCTCTCATTGAAAATTCTCTTAGCTATCTCAATATTTTTCCAATTTTCTCTAATACATATATACAATAATAATAATCATGTATTGACATCAAACTAGGACAATTTTTAAAAGAATCTAAATTCATACTCAGACACACCGTTCTTCAAAAAAATTCGGTGAAATATAATTGTAATAGTCGCCAACAATTTGAAAGCATCACGCCTCATTCACACTATCTATGTAGTTTTTTGGAATTTGTAAGAAATATAACGTGCACATTACAATTTAAATGATGAAATTTTAATTTTATACATTATTCTTAAGTACAGAGTTGTTCATTCATCACGACAAAGTTGAACATATCTTAAGATAAAAAAACACAAGTTTTATCACGTTTAAAACTCTATTATGAAAAAAACATACTAAGTAAATGCATATTTAGTAGGACACATGTAATTGATAAACAATTGTGCTTCTTATGATCACACAATTGACTCTAAGTTGATGTATGTATAATGATTTGTTATGATTAGAAGGAAAAAAAAAGTACTTTTACTTTTAATTTGAAGAATATGAGAAAATAAAATAAGACAAATATTTTAAACACAATTTAAGTATGTAGTTGTGTTCCTAACATTGTACAATTGAGTTAAAGCATACACATTTCAGTTCACAACACATAAATTAATAATTTTATATGAGGTCGATTTAGTGAATTGTGTGTGATTCTCATTATGTCAATTGGAATGTGATATATTTTCCTCATGCAATGTTATATGATAGCTCATAGTGAATTGAACATTACTTATTTTTTGTCAAGTTTTTTTTGTGTGTCATTTGATTGTGTATCATAGTCGTGTACTTGAGATGCGTAGTGAAGAAACTGTCCTTTTTAGTTATTATCATTTTATAATTGCGTACATTATTGGGTATGTTTAATGTGTCAATCGTGTAATCTAACTAATTGTACACCCTAAGTGTGTACCCTAACTAGTTGTATACCCTAGTTGTGTTCCTTAAATACATATTTTAAGGTGATGTTTTCTTTGCATGATAAGATGGATTGATAAAATCAATCCAATGTAATTTATTATTTATTTTGATGGATACATGATGGATTGCTTGGTTTTGAACTAATTTAATAATCTTATCATTCTAATATTAAATCTTATATTTATTAATTTAGTTTTTTACTCAAAGTAAACGTCATTTAAATGTGTGATGAAAAACATTAACAATTTGCTTGATTTCGAAAAATTCTACTAATTTATGCTAATAAAAAGATTTTATTTTTGAATTAGTATGTAAATTAATCAAACTTAATACTTTATCATGCAAAATTTATGCAAAGTACAATTAATTAGTGAAATTGAGTCATATGTACACTATTATATCACTAAAATATATAAAATATATCACTATTAAATTTATTATTATCGTGCATGTGTTGGACTAGTGATAGTAAGGTTAATGCCTAAGACAATAGGTATTAGGTTCAAGTCCTTCATGATATTGGTATGTAATTTAATGTTAATGTAATCCAAATCTTTTTTTAAATATATAATAGTATTAATACGATTCGAACCATATTTTATCACTAATCAATATGTATACATATACTCCCTCCGTCCACCAAAATGGTTAACGTTTTGCAATTTTCGGACGTTCACAAAAATTATTTACATTTCAAAATTTTCATTTATAGCAAGTGGTTCCACCACAATCAATACTCACACCTAAATTAAAAATAATAACTCAAGTGGTACCAAAACTCCACTCCTACACATAACTAATTTAAAATAATACTTTAAGTGAGACCAAAATTCCACTAACTACACGTCCCCATTAAAGTAAATATATATTATTAAAACTCATGCCAAGTCAAACCGTAAACCAATTTGGTGGACGGATGGAGTATTATTTATGTATAATCATCACCTGTAATAATTCATTTTGATAATTTATTAAACAACTACTCCTTTCGTCCCAATAAACATTTCATGTATTCCGTTTTGGGACGCCCCAGTATTTATGTCTGGTTTCTATTTTGAGAAATAATAAGGGATTTTAATTGAGTTGTTAAGACTAATGATCTAAATTAGTTACTCTCTAATTAAACCCCAATTAAGCCCAACATACTATCCAAACCCTAACCTTATATGTAAAATGAAATATTCCAAGTTTACCATCAAACAAGACATTCTCTACATGATTGGTAATAGGAGTTGTACATTTGAATCAAACATGTTTGGATTTGTATACTTCAAATCATGTTTTAAGCTTAGACATTGTAGCAGATTCGTTTTCATTCTTGTTTAATGAGAATAAATATCTTCATCATTGGTTTGTGATTTATTTTATACTGATTATCTTATTGCAAACAAATCTCTTTTCTACAACTATAAATTGTGTGGTGGATCTATGATTACATAAGGTAACGCAGTTGGCTCCTTTGTATAATAAAGTTCACAGCCCAAACAGACTTGAACAGTCTAGTCACAAAATGTTGTGGTATCATTCGATGTGAGAGCTGATCTTAGTCGGCAGAATGGTATCGGTATGTATATGATGTCACACATGCTTGCATATATATGTATGTGTGTGTGTGTGTAGTATTCCAAGTTTACCATCAAACAAGACATTCTCTGCATAATTTATATAGTGGTTTCGAGTGTATTAAGTCAGGTATGCGTAGAATGGGGTGGTGGGGGGAGGTGATGAAAAGCCTGAGTGATAGTAGGGGTAGTTGGTTTGTAAACATGCTGGAGAGGAGGGTGGGGGATGGGTCAAAAACATCTTTTTGGAATGACTTGTGGGTGGAGGGAAAGTCGTTCCGCCTTACTTTCTCGAGGTTATTCAGGTTATGCCTTGCGAAGGAGACTACGGTAGTTGAGGCTGGGTGTTGGGAAAGTAGCGGGTGGCGGTGTGGGCTGGGGCGGAGAAGAGCTTTGAGATAGTGGGAACTAACTAATCTTAATAAAATGTTGGAGCTGGTGTTGTGCAGGTATAAGCGCTCTAACGAGATGGATAGATGTTTGTGGAAGTTGGAGTCAGGAGGAGCTTATACAGTCAGGAGTGGGTATAAGTATCTGATGAAAAGGAAGAAGAACGACGAGCGTGTCTAAAAGGTGCAGACTGATATGGGATAAGATTGCGATACCAAAAGTTCAAGCTACGGCGTGGAGAGTTATCTAGCACAAGATTGCAACGAAGGCCGAGCTGGCGAGGAGAGGGGCGCTCCCACCAAACAAGTCGTTAACATGTGTGATGTGTGGGGGTGCGGAGAAAACTATTGATCACTTGTTCATAGAATTTCAAAGGTCATGGGAGCTCTGGAGTGGTTGCTTGGTTTGGTTAGGATTTCAGGCAATCATCTCTAATCAAGTCACAAAAAAAATTTCTCAGTTTTGTACGTTGGTTAAAGGAAGACGAAGACGATCGATGTTGGCGGCAGTGTGGGAATGCATTGTTTGGTTTCTGTGGAAGATCATAAATGAGATTATCTTTATGGATGGAAAGTGGAACAAGGAGAAGCTATTGGGATACATAAAAGTTGTTGTCTGGAGATGGATAATAGGTAACAGGTACGCGGGTGTGTTTAAACAGAATTTTAAATTGTGGAGCTTTGATCATGTTGTTGTGTTTTAATTAGCATTTGGGATGCTTTGTGTTGATGTGTTTTAATTAGCATTTGTGATGCTTTGTGTTGCTGGATTTATGTTGTTCTGTTGTGGGTGGATGTATTGGTTGGACACTACTCATGTCTTTCTTATTAATAATATGTTTTTCTTTTCATAAAAAAAATAGTATGGTTTTACAATGAGATAAGTTCTTTGTGATGTTGTTAAGAACGAGGTCTCGAAAATTTATTATTTTTTAATCTATGACGATGACATTAATATCGACTGATTGTGCACAACTTTGATCTATTTGCACTTGTTGGATTTTCGCAATCCTATATAATAATGTTTTGGATAGTGATGATTGATTTAGCGAGAAATGCTCGATTGTTGTCGCATTGAATCGCCTTTCAACAAAGTTCGAGTTGTAGGTGAGGGTCATAGGTCAGAAGTTCCAAAGGTCAGATCTATTCGTGATTCCCAAAGCGGAATGCTGTTCGTAGATGACGAGTTCGACACTTTAAAAATACACCCGTGAGTAGGAGTACATATTTAATTCTAACATTGTACAATCAATTTCAATAATACATTGCAGAATTGATTTTAATAGTGCACAGTTGAGTTCAACAATACACAATTGATATATTATATTTGAAACACTTAACTTGTTTTAATCGTTCTAAATAACAACAATCAATCAATCAATCCATGAACATATACACACGGAAGGTTGATTTAGTTGGCCGATTCCATCCGACAATATTGTGCGTTGGGCTCGGGGGGCATGCTGCGTCCGACGCGCGGAGATTCCAATCCGAAGGGAGCGTGCCTGACACGAGCTAGTGCGGCGTTTCACACCTATTGAATATTTCTTTTCTTTTTAGAGTTCCTAATTTATTTATTTATTTTATTGCCTTAATTTCAAATGTTTCAGTAGTTTCTTTTTTGTTAGTTGAATTAATATTTTTTTTAACTCCTAATTAAATCTTTAGAGTAGTCCATTTTTTTTAATACACTTTAACTAAAATCATGAGAATGTTTAGATTAAATTATGTAAAATAAATGAGATGAATAGAGTATTAATTTTGCTACTCGACAATAATATGAAATTGATATTAAATTAAGACATGACAAAATATTAACTGTAAAAGAAATTATAAATCTTGGAAAATAGAGACAGCTGAGTGAGAATCATGCATGGTTGGAGTAATTTTGAACGTTAGCTTAATTTGTCTATTATGAACCCCATAAAAAAAAGTGGATGATTTCGATTACATTAGTGCTACTGTTGAAAATGAAATATATGAATGATCATACGTATTTGGTCTATTATGAAAAATCTGTGTGCTCAAATACAACTTGTAAAAAATCCTGGACTAATAATTATCACCAAAATCAGCCTGGAACTGGAACTAAGGCTCCCAAAATTAGAAATAAATCACAACAAATTAAAATGCTTAAGAAAATAGACGAATATTAATAGACCATGATAAAATTTTATGGGGTTCATAATTAAACTCAGTTAAATAAGCATCTTTTAAAATTCTTTTGTGCGTGTACTTCCATCTCCATTTCATTGCCACGTAGGCATATTTCTTGCTACGAGTCACAATTATTTGAAATTTCTTCCATAAAGATCATGATTCTTCTTTAGTTAAAACATGCATAGCTAGCTATTAATTAAACTTTATGACATGCATGTACTCTAAACATTACTATTAATTATAATTATGATCAAGATATTTATTCGTCGTATCGTTTATGTTTCTTAAAAATCTAACTAATTTATAGTTGCGGAAGTATATCTTTAACCGGGTAGGTAGGAATCAAATAAGATATATTTGAATTAATTAATGGAAATGAAAGGTGAAAGGAATATTAATCATTAAATGTTGAAAATACTTTTAAGCAGCGTCAAGTATATTATGTAACACGACTTACTAATTTGACTAATCCATATCAACACCCAGCAATCAATATTCTTACTAAACTTAATCTCTCCTCATCTATACTTAATACTATTAGTCTATTATAATAATTAATAAAAAATGCAAAAATTAAATAAAATAAAGAGATTGTATTGCCTATATATAATATCGTTTTTATTTATTCCAATTTTCTACGATAAAATATTATATTTTATCTGTTTGATATAAGATATATATGAGCTAATCATATATGGAATTTCATAATATATATCTATATATCTATTTTTAGAATATACATATATTATTTAAAATCATTTTTTTTACATCCCAAGCAATTTCAGAATTTTATACTATTATAAATGTGTATATTCTACTATATATGGATAAATATCATTACTAATTATTGCACTTTCTCTATATATAATAATTCAATAAATATATAGTATATTATATATATATATATGTAATTATTTACTTGATATAATATAAGAAAATTTTATATTGAAAAAGTCATTAAATTTGTTATAACATTTATTTATTTTCTATATGTGTGTGTATATATATATAGTATCAATTATATAAATTCTTTACGTGCATTGCACGTACACTATATATGTTATAGCATCACCCATGTTTGTTGTGAGATTTTTTTTTAAAAAAGTGGGATTCTAAGTGCTCTACTATCCCTATAAATAACTCATTCATTTTCTTAACATTCTCCTCAAGACAAAACACAGAAACAAATACAAGTGTTAGTTGCCAACTTCTTCTGCCATGGCTTATGAAGAAAACCTAGAGAAGATCGCTCAAGAGTTCATTATGGCTGAGGAGATGTACAAGAGGATGAAGCGGCTCGAACGACAGCCGCCGCCGCCACCACACGAATATTCTTCTTACCAAATTCCAAGGAGAGGCTTTGCTCCACCACCAAAGACCATTGACAGCAACCAAGCTGCCAAGAAATATGGAGGGATGGTCGTCAGCAATAGTTGGAAAAGTTATCGAATCTAGACGATCACTTTTCTTACTATATATATATATAAATGTAAGCTACAACCCCATATATTTATATTTTTATATGTGTAGATATTTGGTTTGTAAAATCAAGTGTGGTGTAGTTCTATTAATTCTAGGTCATGATCATCACAGTAAGTCTCTATGACTTTGTTCCTATAACTTGTTATGGAGTTGAAATGAAGATTATTTAATTTACTGTTTTAGTAGATACAAGTGTTGCTAAATATTTATTAAGATTAAGAGTTCATTATTTTTGGATCTATATATAGAGTGAAATTTGCAATATTCACTTTTTGGAGAAGTTAATTGATTTTGTAATTAGGGTCATCTATTTTTATTCACTTTTTCAATCTTGTAGGCAACTTAATTTCTGCATGGAAATTATGCATAAATAGAAACAATAGGTGAAAGTACTATTGCACGTTGGATCAAAAAACAACCTAGTTTTAATCTTTTGGTGAAAACCCCTTTCTCCATTTGGCATTCGATCCTTGCAATATAATATTCTCAAATTTTCATTTTTTTTTTCTGCATTTTCCAGTCTACATCAAAATTAGGTGCATATTTATTAATCAAATTTTCATTAAATCACCAACAGCGTATGCAAATTTGTTTTCTGTAGAATTATTGTGAAATGAAGCAGTTTAGTGGTATATGATTCATTCATTTCACACAAAAAAAATAAGTAAAATTTATCTATAACTAAATTTGTGGTAAATTAGAATTTGTTTTAATTTTTTGGCTATTTTTTTTTATTGAAACACACATGTATAATATATTTATATTACGCGTTTTATAATATGAAGAGAATTCAGACGACATTTCTAGCATTTTATGATAACTAAAAGCTGTAGTCATCATATATATACTCAAAGTAAACGGAATTATCAAAGTTCAAACAGTTACCCACTTAACTCATATATATTTTCAGTAAAAGAGTTTTCTTTCTACTACTTCAGTAAAAAAAAAAGTGTTTTTTTTATTTTGTAATGAATAGAAAATATATCGTTAGTTAGGAGTATAATTTTTCGGTAATCAATTCCAAATATAAACAATTTAACTACTAGCATAAGAATAACATAACCCATGAGTGATATTTTATAATATCACCAGCTTCAATAGGATTAGAATAACGTATTAGGGATGGATATTATATATATATATATATATATATATATATATATATATATAATTTAATGTAACATTTTTTGTAGAAAAACTTGAAAGTGGATATGTAGTTGTGATCTTGTAATGATGAATGAAAGTCGTACATCAGTGATCAACAAATTGAACAATATATTGATTTCTTAAGCCCATTTGGAAAAAAGAAAACAAATCTGTATGCCTTTTATTTATTTTATTCAAGTTGGTCTCATATTTTTTTTTATTATGGCGTGCGTCTAAAAAATGTACTTTTATTACATATTAATTTATGTCGTTCATAAAAAATATATTATTTGATTTTTAAACATAATCCCATAAAACATTAACCGTATTAAATCTCACAAATATTTCACTTTATCAATCTTTTTATCCATTAAAAATACATGTTATAATTTTTTAAATATTTGTCGACTCCGTCACAACTCACTTTTCATATTTTCATGAATGGAATAAAATAATTTTCAACTTTCCTGATAATTATTGGATAATGGGCTATTGGAAGTTCTATTTCGGCCTGGCTGTGATAAGTCCAATCCAAATATGGGCCCGTCTAAAATTGATTTTTTTTTTCATTAATTAACATAAAAATATGCACATAAATACATTTTCTCTTACCAACAAATTAAATAAATAAATAAATGTCAGTGGACTTTCTACATGCCAATGCCATACTCCAAAATCCAAATAAAGAAATATCAAGTGCTCAGTATCCTCTCATTTCAAGAAATAAGATAATGAATTTAAATATAATTAAATAAATAATACGCAACTGCAATGTATTTTGTCTTACGTAGCATTGTACTTACGAATGAAGTAGATATACGGCTCAAGCCTCAAATGGTAAAATAAGCTGACGTCGAAATTTTGTGACGACTCTCAACAATAGTCAATAAGTTCAGTGTGTTAGAAAATTACAACAGTTTCATATCAATTTTTTTGCCTAATTTGCATGCTAATTCCTCAAGTTAGTTCTCATTTTTAGCCTCATTTTTTTCACTTTTGATGCCATAAATATAATTCATCACCAAATTTCCTTTTATGGCCCTGGATCAAAATTAAGTCTTTGCTTAGGTAAATAATCAATACGGAGTACTAAATAATACGCTACTTTGGATCGAACTCAAAATTAGCATCAAGCATTAATTACTTTAACGTTGGGATATATAATACACTAACGAGGTGATTGGTTGGATGGAATGGAATAAGGTAGGAATGGAATGGAGTGTGGAATTGAATGAAGGGGAGAATGAAATGGAAATAAGAAATCATTCACATGCTTGGAGTGTAGAAGGAATAAGCATGGAATGGAATGACAATTTGTTAATTCATTTTTATAATAATTGATCGCTACAAATAAACTGATGAATAAATCATATTTATACTGTAATACTAAATCATAGTTTTAATATTCCATATAAGATTGTTATTTGTATTTTTTTGTTCTTTTGATTATCGAATTTCTCTACTTTTTTCATTATGGACCAAAATAATTCAAATCAAAATGTTTCAGTATAAAATTTTAAAATCTATGAGTGAACATTCAGATATATGGTTCAATGATGTCCATAAAATCAAACGAAATTAAATTAAAAAATTAGATTGGAAAAAAAATAATCCAAATAAGCAAAAAAATTAATTGGACCAAACTAACCAAATTTTTTTGATTTGGTTCTATTTACCGAATATTCAATAATTCTCATGTACTAACAAAATTTAAAATCTAAAATTTAAAATTATAATCACAACATTTAAGTTGTTAATTCCCACATATATCTTCAATAGTTTTCAATTTTCAAATGATAATAAACTTTACAAATTTATTGAATTTCAAAATTCTAATTTTTGTAAAGCTATAAAAAATAAAATAAAAATGAAGTAAATAATTTAAATTTAATTTATTACATAATTTTAAATTTAAAAATATACAAAAAATATAAAAAAACAATAAAAATATATATGATGATATAATTTTATTTAATAAAAAAATATTTTTTAATATTAAAAAATAATTTAGTTTTTGAATATTATATTGATTTAAAAATAAAATCAAACCAATGAAATATTTTAGTTTGGTTATTTGAATTCAGTTAATTTTGCTCACACTTACTAAAACGTGTATACTCAATTTTAATGATCATAATTAAATTTATAACGCAATAAAATCTAAATTAGATTTAAAATTTTAAATTATAAAATAATTTACTTTTCATAATAAATAAATAATATCCACAAGTTTAAAATATATAATTTATACAATGAATATATCTAATACTTTTTTTTTATTATTTTAAAATAGTTTTGTAAATATTATTGTTGGGAACCCCATGAATTTGTATTTGTTTTGATGATGTTTCTCGAAACTACACTTAGATGTTTTTGAAACCAAGTAGTTATTGTCATCTATTAAGGATTATCTTAAGTGTAAAAGAAGCAGATCGTTTTAGTACACAAATAACGATCTGTATTATTCTAGTTAAATGTATCCTGGACACAATGATCACTGTGATATCAAGTTTCTCTTGTAAGTCAGCTAGCTGTTAATATAAGGAGCAGATCGTTTTCATGTATTAAATAACGATCTGCTTCCCATATAAGCAGCTTGCTGACACTTGTTTATGGTTTCTATTTGTAGTTCACATTTCAACAGATCACAAATGTAAAAGTAACTTGAAGTTTTCGAGTTGACTTATAACGATCTGGTTCTCTAGAATAGAATTAGATATTTCGTAGGATCAAAAATATGCTTGTTATATTTTACAAGCATTTGAGCAGCTCGTCCAAAAAGGAGGATCAACCCGCTGCTTCTAATCTACATATAGCAGATCGTTCAAGTCATCATAAGAGGATGAAGCAGCTCGTTCACAAGGAATACATCAACCAACTGTTAAGCTCAAGATCGTGTTGTTTCAAAAATGATCTTATCATCTCTACCAAACTTATAGCAGATCGTTTTATACCAAAAACGATCTGGTCGCATCAGTCAATGGATTATGAGATGAAGTTACAACACAAAGGACAGCGAGCTGGTATAACATCAAATTCAAGCTGCTCCTCACAGTAACTACGGTGGACTGCCGACTGTTGGGAAATATTTTATAAGTGTTTTGATTCAGATTCCAATACCTA
>JAPKLX010003686.1:0-10764 GCA_026898415.1 Leonotis leonurus
CAATTGGCAAGTAAACTGAAAAGTTAGTATTTGGTGTATCCCCCCCCATACACCAAACCTTGCTCTTTCGGGACCAACAGTGAGAATGTCTGCTCTTTGCACATCAGTGGGTATCTTCTCGATCTGAATGTTTTTCCCTTCAACATGGTATCGGATAAAATGATGTCGCACATCTACATATTTGCATCTTTTATGAAGTACTGAATTTTGTGTAATAGCAATAACACTGGAGTTTTCACATAAAATTGGAATTTCCTTCACATATACTTCATAATCCTTGAGTTGTTTTAACCATAAGATTTTAGCGCAAAAACTTCCAATAGCCATGTATTCTGCTTCTGTTGTAGATGTACATATGGAGGTTTGCTTCTTGGAGAACCATGAGACTAGTTTGTTTCCAAGAAATTGACAGGTTCCGTAAGTTTATTTTCTATCTAGCTTACACCATGCATAATCAAAATCTGAACAATATGTTATTCAAAATTATCATCACATGGGTACCTTTGAGATATCTAAGTATCTTCTTTGCTGTCGCCATGTCAGATTCTTTAGGATTTTCCTAGTATCTTGCGCGTATACCAACTGCAAAAGTGATATTAGGTCTTCATGCAGTTAGGTAGAGTTGAGAGCCGATTATCGCTCTATATTGAGTGACATTTGTTGCTTTCCTTTCTAGATCAGGATCAATTCTCCTGATGGTCTTCATGGGTATCTTGACAGGCTTGCTATCTTTTACTCCTAATTTTATAATCAAGTCTTGAATGTATTTAGCTTGATTTATGAAATTCCCATCAGATAACTGCTTAACTTGCAAACCTAGAAAGAAATTTATCTCGCCCATCATGGACATTTGATACTTATTTTTCATAAGATCAATAAATTTATCACACAAATGAGCAAATTGAGAACCAAATAAAATATCATCAACGTATATTTGAACTAAAATGATATGTTCTTTGAATTTGGTGATGAATAACGTCTTGTCGATTGAGCCTCTTCTAGAACCCGATTCAAGTAGAAAAGTAGATAAGAGTCTCATACCAAGTTCTTAGAGCTTGTTTTAACCCATATACTACCTTATCTAGTCTGTAGACCTTCTTGTTCGAATCTCCTTCTTCGAATCCAGCTGACTGTTCAACATATACTTCTAATATTTCATTGAGGAAAACACTTTTTACATCCATTTGATAGACTTTGAAACATAGTGTGCTGCATTTGCTAAGACCAGTCTTATGGTT
Organism: Leonotis leonurus; assembly: GCA_026898415.1. Taxonomy (NCBI): domain Eukaryota; kingdom Viridiplantae; phylum Streptophyta; class Magnoliopsida; order Lamiales; family Lamiaceae; genus Leonotis; species Leonotis leonurus. The sequence goes on from JAPKLX010003686.1 coordinate 1,239, forward strand.
TCCAAGTGAGCAATTGAAGCGAAGGTTTCATCAAAATCTATCCATTCTTGTTGAACGTATCCCTTAGCTATGAGTCTGGCCTTGTTTTTGGCAACCTCTCCATTTTCATCCTTCTTGTTCTTGAATATCCATTTAACTCCTATGAATCCTTGATGTTTTGGTCGATCAACCAAGTACCATACTTTATTTCTCTTGAATTCGTTTGATTCTACTTGCATGACAGTGATCCAGTCTGCATCTTGTAGAGTTTCATAAGGGTTAGAGGGTTCTAAAAGAGATAAGTAACAACTTAGTGAAGCACTTTCTTCATGCATTCTTCTGGTTCGAACATGATCTGATGGGTTCCCAACAATAGTTATGGAGGATGATCATCTATCCATATCTTTCATTTGATCATCTCTTCTTCTGATATTTCAGGTTCTGGCTCATTCTCGGGATCTTTAAATTCTTGATGTACTATAGGATGAACAGAGAAAGGGTTATCATATTATCAATAATTTAATTAAGAGAATAAGGGTTAGTGTGGATATCGTTGGAGATTTCAGGTTGTTCTGGTTCAACAGGTTGGGGGGGGGGGGGGGGGGGGGGGGGGGGCTCGAGGATAGAAGAATTTTCTCTTGAACTCCAGGTTCCCCTTCGATCTGTACCCCTTTACTATGAGATTCTCTCAACTACAATTTTTTCTTCTTCGTTTGCATCTTCTTCTTTTTTACTCCAGAGAATAATATATTCAAATAGTTGATCTTTAGAACTCCTTAAGCGTGACATCCTGTTCAAGTTTCGATCAGGTTCTTCTGCTGAGTCCTTGTACTCAAGAATAGTTTTTTCAAAAATAATAAGAGGTGTTACTTCCACAATAAGGGTCTTTTTGTTGTACACTCAATATGCTTTGCTTATTTTAGAATATCCTAAGAATATTCCTGGGTCAGCTTTACTATCAAATGTTTTAAACTGAGATTTCTCATTATTTTGTATGTAACACGTACAATTAAAAGCTCTAAAATACTTTAGTTGAGGCTTCCTGTTGTTCCATAATTCATATGGAGTTCTCCCATGTCGACGAGTAACTACAAATTTGTTCTGGGTGTAGCAAGCAGTGTTTAGTGCTTCTGCCCAAAACTTCTTTGCCAAATTTGTTTCATTAAGCATGGTGCGTGCTACGTCTTTGAGTGATCTATTTCGTCGATCAAAAACTTCATTATGTTGAGATGTTCTCGCTGTGAAGGTTTGGTGAGTGATTCCCATCTTGTTGCAATATTCCTCAATCTTTTGGTTCAGGACTTCTATACCACTCTGTTGTGATAGTTATGTTAACGATATCCTTTTGGCAAGTGATCTTGTTTAGAAGATCCGGTAATTTCTCAAAGGTTTCTTTTTTCTTAAACAAAAACACAACCCAAGTGAATCTAGAATAATCATCAATTACAACAAGATTGTATTTTCTAACGTTAATACTTAATACAGTTACAACTCCAAAAAAGTCCAGATGTAGAAGTTCAAGTATCCTTGAAGTAGAATGTGCTTCCTTGCTTGAGAAAGATGACTTTTTTTGTTTTCCAGCTTGATATTATTCGCAAATTTGATCTTTGTGAAATACTTTATGTGGCAATCCTTCTACCAATTTATTTCCTGCAAGCTTGTTAATAGCGTTGAACTTCAAATGCCTTATTCTTTTATGCGAAAGCCAGGTTGTCTCAGAGATGGTCTTAGTTACAAGACACGTTTTTATAGCATCATCCCATTGAACGATGTATAATCTATCCTACAATTTATCGGTAAATAGAGTTTCATCTCCTTCATTGTTCTTCAGAAATCAATTATTAGTATAAAAAATAACACTGCTACCATTAGAGTAGAACTGACTAGTAGAAAATAAATTGTGACTTAAACCTTCAACATAAGATATGTTGGTAATTGTTGGGAACCCCACAAATAAAATTAGTTTTGATGATGTTCTCTCGAAAACACACTTAGACTTATTCATGTTTTGTGTTACCTTGATCTGCTCTAATTGTAACAGAACACTAATATATAAAGTGTATCTGATAGGAGAATTGATCCCTGCTCTGTCATGAACTGTCTCATTCTGTGAAGGACTTTATCCTATAAAATTCATTATGTCTTCTCTTAGTCAATAGGACCAGAACGTTATACGAGACAGAAACAAGCAGAAAGCTTCATCAGAACAATTATCTGTTTTCACCAGAACACTCAGTAGAATCAACTCACCTCGAAGTAAGATCATCTTCAACCAGATCGTGTTGGACCAGATCATCTTCGACCAAATCGTGTTGGACCAGATCATCTTCAACCAGATCGTGTTGCACCAGATCATCTTCAATCAGATCCTGTTGGACCAGATCATCTTCAATCAGATCATGTTGGACCAGATCATCTTCAACCAGATCGTGTTGGACCAGATCAACTATGACCAGATCGATGTCAACCTGTGTTCAACCAGATCAACTATGACCAGATCGATGTCCACCTGTATTCAACCAGATCAACTATGACCAGATCGATGTCAACCTATGTTCAACCAGATCAACTATGACCAGATCGATGTCAACTTGTGCTCGACCAGATCGACTTCGACCAGAACGACTACAATCAGATCGACATTTAAAAGCTGAAACCAGTTGATATCAACTAATTATTGGTGAATCTCAAAACCTGAGCTACGTCATTCATACCATAGAAGGAAGAGAATCAATGTTGGTCCCGAAAGAGCAAGGTTTGGTGTTGGGGGGGGGGGGGCGCAATACACCAAATGCAAACTTTTCAGTTTACTTGACTATTTCAATCAGAGAGATGTGAGCTTTCTGAATTACAGATTGCTCTAGATGATAGAACAATATGATTTTCTAATCAGTTAAGTTCTATCCAAGTAAGATCTCTCACGTGAGATATACAAGGCAGAAAGTAAGTGTGAACTTAATTTCCAGCAATGTATTGTGTGCGGAATAATGGTGGACTTAGTCGGTGCTCTTGTTAAGAAAATCTTTTGAAAACTTAATCGAGTATTTAGAAGATAGATTAAGAATGCAGATTTGAATGAGTATGATAGATGCAGAATAAAAACAACTGAATATAAATGCAGAATTTAAATGACACAGTTATTTTTACGTGGTTCGGGAAACCCCCTACGTCCACGGTCTAATCCAAACTGGATTAGATATCCACTACTAGGATACTCTTCTTATTTAACCTCGCTGAGAACGAGCCACAAGTTTCAATTACAAACCTTATTGAAACTTATGCACGAATAAGGGTCGTGTCCCTTTACAACTTACAGAAAACTACTGTAAACAGGTTATCTTCACGTTAATCCACTAGAAAACTACTAGCTAGTAAAGATCTCCTTCTTCTCTCGATAAGACAGACTTGAATCGAGGTGTGATTGCGATTACGAACGGTTTGAAGCTTTTGTCTGATTTGGAGATAGAATGCTTGAGATTTCTGCAGTATATCGCTTGCGTACATATTCAGACTTTGAAACTTCAAACATATATAGGCTTTGAATTTGAAATTCTAGCCGTTTGTTGATTGACGTGATTTGATTTGTGGATTGTCAATCAATTATATCTCTTCTTTCTTTGTAGAGTTGTTGATTGAATCTTCTATGATTGGTAAGCAGATCATCTGTGATTGCTTTCCTTCTCCATGTCAATCAGTGATTCAATTTCCAAATCTTCAATGGAAAGTCTTTAATGCTTTATCGACAGGTTTGGTTCTGCTCTTTCTGGTTTGCTTCTAACCTTCTGGTCGTGTCCTCTCTTGTCTAGTGACTTTCTGGTTGAATATTGACTTAGACATTTTCTGGTTGAGATACTTTCTGGTAGAGCATACGTTAACCATTTTCTGGTTGAAGTACTTTCTGGTAGAGCATACGTTAACCACTTTCTGGTTGAAGCATCTTCCATCTTTCTTGCTGAAGCTTTTCTGGTTCAACTTTCTGTTAAAGTTGACTAGCTTCATTTTCTGTTTGAGACTCTCTGGTTTAGCATTCTTTCTTTGAGACTTGCTGGTTTTGAGATTCTCTGGTTTAGCCTTCTGTCTGTGACTTGCTGGTTTGAGATTCTCTAGTTTAGCCTTCTGTCTGTGACTTGCTGGTTTGAGATTCTCTGGTTTAGCCTTCTGTCTGTGATGTTTTGCTAGCTTCAACTTTCTGTTGAAGTTGTCTTGCTCCAGCTTTGAGACTTGCTGGTTTCACTTTCTGATAAAGTTTAACTTGCTGGTTCAGCTTTCATTTAAAGATTGTCTTGCTTCAGCTTTCTGTCTGAGACATATTCCATCTTTCTGGTTGAACTGATTTCGACTATCTGGTCAATAACAATCAACAGAAATGATACAGAACATGAAGAATGCCAAGTGTGTGTATGAGTGAACATCATCAAAACTTAGAATATATTGTGGGGTTCCCAACAATTTCCCCCTTTTTGATGATGTCAAAACCACACTTAGTCAGCTTAATCAAGTATGAATCATGTTTTGGAGAGATTAGCTTTTTGTTATTTAAGGTAAATAACAGTAAACGACAATAACATAGAAACTCCATATTCATTGATATATGAATTGATGAGTACAGGAGTTAGCAGAAAAGATAAAGCAAAGGCAAAAGATAAGAATTAACTATCTAAGAGAACCATCTAGCTGCTCCGCCCTTCTTCATCTTTTCTCTTTGTGCGTCGGATACCAGCTGGATGCTCTCATAGATACCATCTCTTACCCTGGCATAGTTTGGATCATGGTTGTCGATTTTATAGCCTTTGATCTTTGCCAGTTGATTGATGTTGTTCAGAATGTACGTCTTATCTGGAAGATTACTGCCTGGTATAGTTGGGCAGACCATATACTCTTTCTCTGGAGCTTTTATCTGAATTTTGGCATTAGAAGCTGCTGTTCTGATCCTCTGTACTATCTCCTGATCACTAAAATTCTCCAGATAGCGATGAAAATCTTCATCCGGCGTAGACTCTGAGTATGTGGGTTCCTTCAAAAAATATCGGTTCAAAATGAAACCTTGCTTAACCTTTTCCCAGTCATTCTGATCTCCTTCTGGAACCCAAGCATCTGTGGGTGTTTGTTTCTTTAAGGACAGGTTCCAGGAGAAGGCTTTCTTCTTCTTCTTTTTGGACTGGGTGGTTGACTGAGAAGACTGTTGCTGCGATCTTTCTGTTGATGTAGGTGAAGAGAAGGGAGTTTGAAAAGATTTCTCTTTACCTTCCTGGGCAGCCAGCTTCCTCTCCCTCTCTGCCTGTTCTTTATAGAATTGTGCTCTGAATACAGGATCGCATGCTTGATCCATGCTCACTCCGAACAGCAGAAGCTCAGCTATCTGGTCACCCTCGTCTATCGGCTTTTTGCCTTTGTCCATGCGAGTGTGTGATGCTGGATGAGCTGGTTGTTCTGTTCCAATTAGAGTGGGATCTGGTCTTGGAGGAGTAGTTGGCCTGGGTTGGGTTGGTGCTGGTGTTTCTGTTGTCATCTCCACCTCTTCTGTTCTCAACATCTTGCTGCTTTCTTTGCTTCCTTTGCCTCCTGATATTTCCCCCTTTTTGACATCATCAAATAGGGTACTTATCAATGTACGCAGAGAGGTAATCTCCTCAGTCATTTTTGCCATCTGCATCTCAGCATCAGTTTTGAACCCGAGCAGAAAATTAACTGTCTGGTCAGTGGCATTGAGTTTCTGCTCGAGCCTGCTGTTCATGATTGACAGAGTCTTGTCATAGGTTTCTTGAAGGTCTTCAACAGCAGCAAGACGGTTGTTCTGTTGCTCAAACTCTTCTGGGTTTGGGTAAAGAAGGTCATTTAAGACAGCGACCTGGTGTTTCCGCATCAGCTCCACAAATTTCTCAGTTTCAAACTGAGCTAGTTGGGAGTGGATGGACAGGTCAGTGTCTTCCTTCAGTTGAGCAGCGAGTGCAATTCCTTTCTTGTCAACTGCAGCGTGAATTGTGTCTTCTTGTTTGGCAAGCAAATCAGCAAGCAAGGCAGTGGCCTTTTCTGCTTTGTCGTCTATTCCAGTTAGACGGAGATTGATCTTGTTCTGGTTAGTTTCAGTTGCTGCCCTATCATCATCCATCTTTTTATTCAGTTCATCCCTAATTTTTCTGAGTTTGCCTCTAAGGTCCTTGTCCATGTCATTTACATAATCCTTCTGATGCTGATTAAAGTCAGAGAGGATCTGAGTGGCCTTTTCTTGTATGGAGTTGCAGACATCAGTCATGGTGTCTTCAACTCTAAGAGTAATCAGATTATCCAGTTGATAATTATTGAATGTCTTGGGCTCTCTTTCCAAGAGTTCTTCCATGGTGTAGAAGTTGACGTGTTTCTTCAACTTCTGTGCAGCGCCATGGGTATAAATTTCATTGCTTGGCTCTCCGCCAATATGCTGGCCAACTGGTTCATCATCACCAGAATCAAGGTCAATGATGGGTGTTTTCTTGGGAGACTGTCTTGTTGAAGTTTCTCCCTGTGCTGGTTGATGGTGTGTGGGAACAGATTCTGGTACCTGGACCTCAGGTTGTGCTGTTGATAAATCAACTTTCAATGCTGCTGCCTCCTGCTTCATGAGGCCCGAGATAAGGTGTTGATATTCTGCTCTCACTTCATGAACTGTGGAGACTTGGAGTAGATTGAGAAGTGTGGCCTCTTCCTTCTTCAGTTCATCAATTGACTTGATCTGGAGTAGTGCATCAAAAATGTAATACTCGCTGTCCTTGACCAGCAAGTAAAATTTGACACGCCTGGCAACTTCCAAACTCTCGGGAAGTTGTTGAATGTTGGGAAAATCTTGGAGTACAGAGTGTTCTGCCTCATTTGCCAGTAAGCTAATGACACTCTCTGCCTGGCGTTTTCTCTCCTCCTCCTCATCAGCAGATTCGCCTTCTTCTTCATCCTCGCTGATTCGTTCCATTCTGCTTGGGGAAGGAGTAGCTGTTCTGGCAGGAGAAAAATCTTTCTCAGGATGACTTGTTTCTGGTTGAGCATCAACAGCGGGGTTTTCTGCTTGTTCTGCTGTTGCTTGTGGTGCCTCTGTTTCTTGTTCTGTGTGTGCTGGCATATCTGATTGTTCTGCTGTTTGTGCTAGTGGTGAAGAGGGTTCTTGCACTTTCTGGAGTCTCCTTTTCTTTTGTTTTGGCAGGGAAGCAGAAGTTTCTGTCTCAACAGAACTTCCTCGCTTACAGCGCCTTTTCTTTGACTACTTTCTCCTTGGTGGTCTTACCCTTCTGCTTTTTCACACCTTTAGTAGGTGGCATCCAAGTAGGGTTGGAACTACCCATTTCCAGTGCAGCAACACGGTGCTCTTCATCAGGGATCTTGTTGAAAAATTGAGGTGCGAGTCCCAAAGACATCTCCAGCTGGTGCTGGTCCTTGGGAATAGAGAGATCAGTGTTGAATTCTACTGCATCTTCCCAGACCTTCTGGGTGAAGAATCGCTCAATCATCAGACTTATCTTGGTGGAATGGCGAAGGTTTCTTCGAACTTCCACTGAAGTTCCTCTGCCCTTGCTATCCTTTGAGTAGGTCACCAGTTTTGCTTCTTTAGCCATCAGCTCAAAGAGGATTCTGCTCCAGTTGACTCGAAGGTTGAGAACAACCGCTGTGAGAATTCTGAATTTCTCAGGTGTGACTTGATCATAAGTGCCACTGTGGTTGAGAAAGATCCTCTGAACCACTTCTAAGAGTAGCTTGAACCCAGGTTGGAGTAGGGATCTTTGGAACATCCGTCCAGTATAAGAGATGGGTATCACCATCATGATCTCAACAGCTTCTTGTAATTGCTTCATTGTAATATCTTCCAAAGCTAGACCTTCATCTTTTAGCCTGTAAGTTTGATTGATCATTTCAATCACATTATACGGTGTCTTGCTTGTTCTGTCACCAATTGGCATTAGTACATTGGCTTCAAAGCCATGCTTGTCATTCTGCCATGTCAGATAGAAGGTAGCCACTTGCTTTGCCAGGAACATATTTGGATGTGAAGTGACAATATTGCAGAAGCCTATTCTCACAAGAATAAAACAAATGCATATGTATATACATCAGTTTAAATGAATGATATGAGCATCTAGCATAAACAGAGTCATAGAACAAATTCAGAACAGTTCATAAGCAAGTAATATTTCAAGCATACTGCAGATATGGTAAAACACAATAAGTTTAAAACCTTTGCAGCGTTTGACCATTGCAAAGATTTCTTCAAGTTTTCGAAATCCGTGAGTGTCAAGAACTGCATACGGTTCAGGTGAAAGAAATCGCTGAACCTCAGCAACGTGTTGAAGAAAAAGAGAAGTTTGAGGTGCCATAGTCAAACGCAAAGATGTTTTGAGAAGCGATTTGCAGAAGTTTTGGGAAATTCTTAAGTGCTTAGAAATTTTGAGAAGTGCTCAGTGCGATAAAGTGAAGGTGAACAGTTTAGAGAAGATATCGCATATATATAACAAAAATAATTAAGCAAAAATTAAAACAGTAAGTAATTCGAAGAGTTAAAAAAAATCTTCTCCCTTTTTAGATTTTCCCGCTTCTATGATTTGTTTTGCCGCCTTTCTTTGCGTGAGATGGACGCTCTAGATCCTAGGGTCTATATGTGAGCGTGTGCGTATCTCTTACTTTTGGCAACTTTCCTTTTCCTGTTTCTTGCAGGGATTTCCTCGATCCCAGTTCCCAAAGTTGTGCTAATCATGACGAAAATAGAAGATTTAGTAAATCTAAGGTAAAAATATCTTTTACAGTCCTGTAACCTAGGAGAGTGACGTCTTTTATCTTGACGCTTCAATTTCCTTAAAAGTTCCCCCTTGACTTAGCATTTAAGAAATAATTTTCACATGGCTTTTTCGTCAATTTATAGAGAAAATTATGCCACGTGTATTTTATTTCAACTGAGCTTTCTGTCATTCTTGTAATTAGCATTCTGTTGATTATCTGGTAGCCTTTTGATGTTAGTTTTCTGGTAGCTTTCTGGTATTAGCTATCTGGTAGCTTTCTGGTCATGGTTATCTGGTAGCCTTCTGGTCATGGCTATTTGGTAGCCTTCTGGTAATAGCTATCTGGTAGCTTTCTGGTAATCTTCATCTAGACTGAGTAGTCCAAGTTTTCCACACAGCATCTTAAATCTTTCTTCTGGTAAAGCTTTAGTTAAGATATCAGCACGTTGGATGTCTGTATGAATCTTCTCAATCTTGATATGCTTTCTCTCTACATGATCTCTAATAAAATGATGTCTCACATCGACATGTTTGCATCTTGTGTGGAGTACTGGATTCTGTGTTATAGCTATAGCACTTGAGCTGTCACAGAATATAGGTATCTCCTTTAATTCAATCTCATAGTCTCTTAGTTGCTGTTTCAACCATAGAATCTGTGCACAACAACTTCCAGCAGCCATATATTCTGCTTCTGTGGTTGATGTAGCAACAGATGACTGTTTCTTTGAAAACCAAGATATCAACTTGTTTCCAAGGAATTGACACGTCCCAGAGGTAGACTTTCTGTCCAGTTTGCATCCTGCATAATCTGA
>JAPKLX010001291.1:0-23344 GCA_026898415.1 Leonotis leonurus
GTTATCTATATCTTTAAATAGATAACGTTATTCAATCGATATGTACCAGAAAAAAAATGTAATCTAAGTGTAAAATAGATTACATAAAAAATATCAATGGATAACGATTTGGAGTGTAATGTAAAGTACATATAGATAACGGTATATTGCATTATGTTTACATTCTAAACCGTTATCTATGTACAGAATAGATAACGGTGCAGAGCGTTATCTATGAGCGTGTGCACATAGATTACAGCAGTATATTTAACACATTTTTGCACGTATAGATAACGGCATTTCACCGTTATCTATGAGCGAATTTCTTGTAGTGTTAGCCAATTCTGTGCTAATGGAAATGAAATTGTCTTTTATGCTAACAACTGTTTTGTGAAAAACAAAGAAGAAGATGAAACTCTTCTTACCGGAAACTGCAGGACAGGTTGTATATTGTGCAACGGACTAACCAGATCGAGACTTTTCTAACTACTAAGAAAATCTTTGAGGCAAGCTGGTTATGGCACAAGCGACTTAGTCATCTCAACTTTAAGTCAATCAATAAGATTGCAAGAGATAAGCTAGTTGAAGGATTACCAGAACAAGTGTATGAAAAAGATCATATTTGTGAAACATGCCAAGCTGGGAAGCAGACCAGATCATCATTTTCTAGCAAAGCAGCTCACTCATCTCCCAGAATCTTGGAGTTACTTCATTTAGGTTTTTTTAACCCAGTTAAGCCATTAAGTATAAATGGAAGGAAGTACACTCTGGTCATTATAGATGACTACTCAAAATTCACTTGGGTCATCTTTCTGTTCAAGAAGAAGGAAACTTTTGGGAACCTCACAATATTTTAGTTTTGATGATGTTCTCTCGAAACACAGTTAGAGTTCATTCCGTCTTGCTAGATATTAATCTGTTCTAAATGTACCAGATCACTGCAATATAAAGTGAGTTTGATAAAGAACATGATCTTAGTCCAGATTAGAAAATGACTTGGTATGTAAAGGATCTCATCCTATAGAAGTCATTCTGTTTTTTTATTGTTCGCGGACCAGATCAACAGCAGATTGAAACAAGCAGATGATGTAACAGATGGTCACTCAGTCAGTTATGCCAGAACACTCACAGAAGATCCTACCATGCTTTGGAGCATACTTTCTGATGTCCAGATCAACTGCTGACCAAATCGATATCAATCTGGTGTGACTAGATCGATGTTTGAAGCTGAACCAGATGATATCAGATCATTTATCAGTTAAATGGTAATCACGGGTTTTGACCAGATTAACTGATGAAGATTCCCAAACTCATTGCCACATCGTTCAAGATATCAAAAATGTAAGGTGAATCAATCCATACGCGAAGAAAGAAAGTAGCATTTGTTGGTCCCGAAAGAGCAAGGTTTGGTGTATGGGGGGGGGGGGGAATACACCAATTACAAACTATTCAATTTTCTTGACTAATTACTTAGAAAGATTTAAGCTTTCTGAAAAACAGATCGTTGTTTGCGAAAAACCAGATCGATCTCGTTCTTTCCAGGCAGAATCTCTCGTGTGAATAACACTGGGCAGAAATTAAGAGTGATCTTGTTCTCTAGCAAAGCGTTGTGTGCGGAAATATGGTGGACTTAGTTGGTGCTCTTTGTTTGGAAAACCTTTTGAAATCTCATTCATAGATTTAACAGATCGATTAAAAATGCAGTTTGAATGAGTATGCAAATTAGTGAATAAAATAACTGAATTTTAAAATGCAGAAAGTAAATAACACAGTTATTTATGTGGTTCGGGAAACCCCCTACGTCCACAGTCAAATCCAAACTGGATTAGATATCCACTATTAGGATACTCTTCTTATTTATACTTATTGAGAACGAGCCACAAGTTTCAAACACAATCTGTTTTGAAACTTATGCACGAATAAGGGTCGTGTCCCTTTACAACTTACAGAAAACTACTGTAACTGGATCTCTTCAAGTCAATCCACTAGAAAACTACTAGCTAGCGAAGATCTCCTTTCTTCTTCTCGATAAGACAGACTTAAATCGAGTAGGTGTGATTTCGATCACGAACGGCTTAGAACACGATCTGGTGAATTGAAACCTTCTCGTATGAATTCTTTTAGAGTAACAGCTAGTTGATCGTAGATGATAGTCTTTTATCCTCTCCAGTCTTTGTTCCAAGCTTTTATAGGTGTAGAATTTGAAATTCTAACCTTTAGGCTTGATTGGTATGAAGTGAGAGTGATTTACCAATCAAGGGTAGTGAATCCCTATGTTGGTCCCGAAAGAGCAAGGTTTGGTGTATGGGGGGGGGAATACAACAAATGCAAACCTTTCTGGTTACTTGACTAATTTATATTAGAGATTTAAGCTTTCTGTAAAGCAGATTGCTAAGGGTGACAGACTAGATCGATTGCCAGATCGATCTCATTCTGTCCAGGCAGAACCTCTCGAGTGAATAAACACTAAGCAGAGATCAAGAGTGATCTTATTCTCTAGCAGAGTGTTGTGTGCGGAATAATGGTGGACTTAGTCAGTGCTCTTTGTTTAGAAAACCTTTAGAAAGCTTAACCAAATATTAACAGATTGATTAAGAATGCAGTTTTGAATGAGTATGACTATTAGTGAATAAAACAGCTGGAATATAAAATGCAGAAGGTAAATAACATAGTTATTTTACGTGGTTCAAGAAACCCCCTACATCCACGGTCTAATCCAAACTGGATTAGATATCCACTACTAGAATACTCTTCTTGTTTATACTCGCTTAGAACGAGGCACAAGTTTCAGACACAACCTGGTCGAAACTTATGCACGAATAAGGGTCGTGTCCCTTTACAACTTACAGAAAACTACTAGCTAGCAAAGATCTCCTTTCTTTCTCGATAAGACAGACTTGAATCGAGGTGTGATTGTGATCACAAACGGTTCAGAACACGATCTGGTGAGTAGAAATCTCTGAGTAAATACTTCGATAGTTGAGATGATTTCTGGGCAGTGTAGCTTGTAGATGATAGATGATCTTCTTATAAATATTGCACATATATACTGCCAGTCTTTGTTCCGAGCTTTTATAGGTGTAGAATTTTGAAATTCTAACCGTTGAGATTGATTGGTTTGAAATTAATCTGATTGCACCTATCAGGGATAATGAATCCCTAATTTTTTTCCTCTTGCCTTCTAAAGCGATTGACAGAATCTTCTAAGTATGGTAAGAAGATCGTTTGATAGATACTGCTTTCCATCTTCTTGTCTTGATTGATTCTCTTCCTTCTATGATACGAATGGCGTAGGTTAGGTTTTGAGATTCACCAATAATTTGTCAATATCATCTGGTTTCAGCATTTTGAATGTCGATCTAGTTGTAGGCATTTTGTTCGAAGTCGATCTGGTAGAGATCGATCTGGTCAAGCACAAGTTGACATCGATCTGGTCCTACACTATCTGGTTGAAGTTGATCTGGTCCAACTCGATCTGGTTGAAGTTGATCTGGTCCAACATGATCTGGTTGAGATTGATCTGGTTGAAGTTGATCTGGTCCAACACGATCGGGTTGAGATTGATCTGGTTCAACTCGATCTGGTTGAAGTTGATCTGGTCCAACACGATCTGGTTGAGATTGATTTGCTCCAACTTGATCTGGTTGAAGTTGATCTGGTCCAACACGATCTGCTTGAGATTGATCTGGTTCAACTCGATCTGGTTGAAGTTGATCTGGTCCAACACGATCTGGTTGAGATTGATCTGGTTCAACTTGAATTTACTTCGAGGTGGGTTGATTTTGCTGAGTGTTCTAGTGAAAACATATGATTGTTCTGTTTGAATCTTTCTGTTCGCTTCTGTCTGTTTAACGTTCTGGTCCTATTGACTAAGTTGAAACAGAATGACTTTTATAGAATGAAACCATTTACAAGGGAAGTCATATATGAAAACAGAACGGGGATTAGATCTCCTATCAGATACACTTTATATATTAGTGTTCTGTTACATATGGAGAGCAGATCGAGGTAACACAGAACATGAATAAATCTAAGTGTGTTTTCGAGAGAACATCATCAAAACTTAATTTTATTTGTGGGGTTCCCAACACCCTAAATTATCGCCTCTTGCCTTTGGAAAGGTTGACTGAATCTTTAATAAAAATGGAAAGCTGATCGTTGACAGGTACTACTTTCCTTCTACGTGTGTTGATTGATTCTCCTTCCATCTTTGGTAGCACGAAATGATGTTGCAATGACTGTGGGACTCTTCATCAATTAAAATGGAAGAACAGGCTTTTCCCATTTAACTGAAAGTTGATCTGATATCATCTGGATCAGCTCTGAGCATCGATCTGGTCACACCAGATTGATATCATTCTGGTCAGTGGTCAATCTGGTCCTTCAGAAGGTATGCTCCATAGCATGATAGACTCTTTTGAGTGTTCTGCTAATAGCTAATCGAGTGACATTCTGATGGGTCTTCTGTTTGCTTTAATCTACTGTCGATCTGGACCAAGAACTAATAAAAATAGAATGACTTCTATAGGATGAAATCCTTTACATGTTAAGTCATTTTTCTAACCTGGACTAAGATCTATTTTCTATCAGATACACCTTATATTGTAGTGTTCTGGTACATGTAGAACAGATTGAGATCTAACAAGACAGAAATAGAGTCTGAGTGTGTTTTCAAAAGAACATCATCAAAACCAAATATTGTGGAGTTCCCAACAATTTCTCTCTTTTTGATGTTGTCGAAACCACACTTCACAATATAACCCTAGATAAAAATATTTATGGTTTGTTCCGGTTTTAAGTAACCAGAAGGATTGTTATTAGTTCATATAACAATCAAATGCTAAAAAAAGGTTTCTGGACAATGAGACTTCGTCTTCAGAAAATCCACATGTATGAATATGGCAATTGAGTACAGATGGAAATATTTAAAGCAACAGACAAAAATTGACGAAGCAGATGATTAAAGATAAACTATTTAAGAGAACCATCTGGCTGCTCCTCCCTTCTTCATCTTCTCTCGTTGAGCATCAGAGACAAGCTGTATGATCTCATAAATTCCATCTCTCACTCTGGCGTAGTTGGGGTCGTGGTTGTCGATCTTGTATCCTTTTATCTTGGCCAGTTGATTGATGTAATTCAAGATATATGTTGGTCCCGAAAAAGCAAGGTTTGGTGTATAGGGGGGGGGGGGGGAATACACCAAATACTAACCTTTAGGTTACTTGACAAATTAGATACGAGAGATTTAAGCTTTCTGTAAAGCAGATTGCTATAAGTGACAGACCAGATCGATTAACAGATCAATCTCGTTCTGTCCAGACAGAATCTCTCGAGTGAATAACACTAGGTAGAGATCATGAGTGATCTTGTTCTCTAGCAGAGTGTTGTGTGCGGAATAATGGTGGACTTAGTCAGTGCTCTTTGTTTAGAAAAAGTTTTCAAAAATTTAACCAAATATTTAACAGATTGATTAAGATTGCATTTTTTAGTGAGTATGATAGTTAGCGAATAAAACAACTAGAATATAAAATGCAAAAAGTAAATAACACAGTTATTTTACGTGGTTCGGGAAATCCCCTACGTCCACGGTCTAATCCAAAATGGATTAGATATCCACTACTAGGATACTCTTCTTGTTTATACTCGCTGAGAACGAGTCACAAGCTTCAGACACAACATGGTCGAAACTTATGCACGAATAAGGGTCGTGTCCCTTTACAACTTACAGAAACAACTGTACCAGGATTTCTTCATGTTAATCCACTAGAAAATTACTAGCTAGCAAAGATCTCCTCCTTTCTTTCTCGATAAGACAGACTTGAATCGATGTGTGATTGCGATCACGAACGGTTCGGAACACGATCTGGTAAGTAGAAACCTCTTATCAGTAAATGCTTCGATGGTTTAGATGATTTCTGGACAATGTAGCTTGTAGTTGATAGATGATCTTCTTATGAGTTTTGCTCGTATCTACTGCCAGTCTTTGTTCCGAGATTTTATAGGTGTAGAATTTTGAAATTCTAACTGTTGAGCTTGATTGGTTTGAAGTAAAAGTGATTTCACCCATCAAGGATAGTGAATCCCTGATTTATCTCTTCTTGCCTTCTAATGTGGTTAACAGAATCTTCTAAGTATGGTAAGCAAATCGTTTGACAGATACTGTTTTCCATTTTCTTGTCTGATTGATTATCTTCATTCTATGATACGAATGGCGTAGGTTAGGTTTTGAGATTCACCAGCAATTAGTCAATATCATCTGGTTTTAGCATTTTTGAATGCGATCTGGTTGTAGGCGTTCTGGTCGAAGTCGATCTGGTCTAGGTCGATCTGGTTGAGCACAAGTTGACATCGATCTGGTCCTACACTATCTGGTTGAGAATGATCTGGTCCAACTTGATCTGGTTGAAGTTGATCTGGTCCAACGCGATCTGGTTGGGATTGATCTGGTCCAACTCGATCTGGTTGAAGTTGATCTGGTTCAACTCGATCTGGTTGAAGTTGATCTGGTTCAACACGATCTGGTTGAAGTTGATCTGGTCCAACATGATCTGGTCCAACTCGATCTGGTTGAAGTTGATCTGGTTCAACTCGATCTGGTTGGGATTGATCTGGTCCAACTTGATCTGGTTGAAGTTGATCTGGTTGAAGTTGATCTGGTTCAACACGATCTGGTTGAAGTTGATCTAGTCCAACACGATCTGGTTGAGATTGATCTGGTCCAACTCGATCTGGTTGAAGTTGATCTGGTTCAACTCGATCTGATTGAAGTTTATCTGGTTCAACTCGATCTGGTTGATATTGATCTGGTTCAACTCGAATATACTTCGAGGTTGGTTGATTCTGTTGAGTGTTCTGGTGAAAACAGATGATTGTTCTGTTTGAATCTTTCTGCTCGCTTTTGACTGTTTTAACGTTCTGGTCCTATTGACTTAAGGGAAAACAAAATGACTTTTATATGATTTACAAGAGAGGTCCTATTTGAGAACAGAACGGGGATTAGATCTCTTTATTAGACACACTTTATATGTTAGTGTTTTGTTACATATGGAGTAGATAAAGGTAACACATGAATAAATCTAAGTGTGTTTTCGAGAGAACATCATCAAAACTTAATTTTATTGTTGGGGTTCCCAACAATTTCCCCCTTTTTGATGATGTCGAAACCACACTTTACAAGATAATTTAAGTAAAGCATTTAACATGATCAGGTAAGGTTAGCAGATTGTTATTTGAGTTTATATAACAATCAAGAACATAAATGTAAGTTTCTGGACAATGAGACTTTGTCTTCAGAAAATCCACATATATTAATATGAATTGATGAGTACAAGTGGAATGCAGAAAGAAAAAGTTCAAGCAGAGACAAATGATTAAAGATAAAGATATTTAAGATAATCATCTGGATGCTCCTCCTTTCTTCATCTTTTCTCTTTGGGCGTCAGAAACTAGTTGGATGCTTTCGTATATTCCATCTCTCACTCTGGCGTAATTTGGATCGTGGTTATCGATCTTGTATCTTTTGATTTTGGCCAGTTGGTTGATGTAGTTCAAGATATAGGTCTTGTCTGGAATATTACTTCCTGGAAGCCTTTAGTAGGTCTTGACGAGTCATTTTTCGTATATTCCATCTCTTACTCTAGCGTAATAGGTCTTTTTATTTTTAGTAGAGAAAGATTCCATGAGAAAGCCTTTTTCTTTTTCTTCTTGGACTGAGTGGTAGATTGGGATGATTGTTGTTGAGAGCGTTCTGCAGAGGATGGTGGAGAGAAGGTTGTCTGGAAAGATTTCTCTTTTGCTTCCTGAGCAGCTATTTTTCTCTCCCTTTCTGTCTGTTCTTTGTAGAACTACGCTCTGAACACAGGATCACAAGCCTGCTCCATGTTTACTCCCAACAGAAGCAATTCTGCAATTTGTTTTCCCTCACCTATTGGCTTTTTACCCTTGTCTTGAGTCTACTACCTCTGTGTGTGGACATCAGAGTGAGTCTGTTCTGCTTCAAAACGAGTGGGATCTGGCCTTGGTGGTGTAATAGGCCTCTCCTTCACTGGTTTTCCTAGACCAGCAGCTGGTGTTTCTGCTTCTCCTCCTGCTTCTTCTAGTTCTGTCAACAGGTCTTTCTCTTTGCTCAAACCCTTGCTCCCTTTGCCTCCTGTGGAGATTTCCCCATTTTTGACATCATCAAATAGCGACTTGATGAGTGTGCAAAGTGAGGCAATCTCTTCCGTCATCTGTTACATCTTCACTTCAGCAGATTGACTGTTTGATCAGATGCATTCAGTTTCTGTTCAAGCCTGCTGTTCATCGTGGCCAGGGTTTTATCATAGGTTTCTTGAAGCTCTTCCACCGTAGTGATGTGCGTGCTCTGGTGCTCAAATTCCTCTGGATTTGGATATAGCAAATCATCCAGAACATCCATCTGATGTTTCTTCATTAGTTCCACAAATTTTTCGTTTTCAAAAACTGCAAGTTGAGAATGTAGAGACAAAGCGGTCTCTTCCTTTATCTCAGCTGTGATCAAATCAACCTTCTGAGTAATGGCAGTTTCAATGGTCTCCTTCTGTTTGACCAGAAGGTCAGCTACCAGAGTGGTTGCCTTTTGTGCTTGCTCTTCGACTCCTTCTAGTCGGATAGTGAATTTCGCTTGTGCTGCTTCATTTGCCAGACGGTCATCATCAATTTTCTTGTCAAGCTCCTTCTGCACTATTCTAAGCTTTCTTCTGATGTCAATATCCATATCATTGACATAATCTTTTTGGTGCTGGTTGAAGTAAGAGAGGATCTGGGTTGCCATCTCTTGTAGAATGTTGCAGGTGTCTGTCATGTGATCTTCAACCCGAAGAGTGATCAGGTTGTCGATCTGATAGTTGTTAAAGAGTCTGGTTTCTCTTTCCAACAACTCCTCCATCTTGTCGATCTGTGCGACCCCCGGAGTGTACAACTCATTGCTTGGTTCTCCATCGATGGTCTGCCCCACTGGAATGTCATCAACTGGGTCAAGGTTGATAACAGGGATTTTCTTTGTTGCCTTCTTGGGGTTTTCTATTTCATGAACAGGTGGTGGAGGTTGTTGTTCTGGTTGAGCAGGTTCCTCCATCTGGACATCTTGTTCTGTTGCTTCATCTAGTACACTTAAGAAGAAATCCATTTTATCGAAATAAAAGGATTTCAGATCGATCTTCAAAAGGCTTGCCTCATGCTTCATGAGTGCAAGAATGAGTTGCGGGTATTCTGTTCGTACTTCACTGACCGTGCTGGCTTGAAGTAGATTGAGTAAGGTGGCTTCTTCCTTCTTCAATTCTTCAATCGTTCTGGTCTGGAGCAGCGCATCGAATATGTAATGCTCGCTGTCCTTGACCAACAAGTAAAATTTCACGTGCTTGGCTGCTCCTAGACTCTCTGGAAGAAGATGAATACCCGGAAATTCTTGTAACACAGAGTGATCTGCTTCACTCTCCAACAGATTAATGACGCTCTCTGCTTGGCGTTTCTTTTCTTCCTCCTCGTTAGTGGATTCAGCCTCCTCTTCATCCTCACTTATTTTCTCCATTTTGTTTGGTGAAGGTGTTGGAGTTCTGGCCGAAGAAAAGTCTTTCTCCTGGTGCGGGTTAAAACTGGCTTCTAGTTCCACAAAGAGTGGTTCTGTTTGTGGAGCCTCTGGTGGAGCTATATTAGCCTGTGTAGCCTCCTCTCCTTGTTCTGTTCTGATTTGTTCTAGTTGTGCAGATTCTGGTAGAGAGTATTCTATTGCTGCTTCTGGAGGTGGTGGGGATTCTTGAACCTTCCTTTGTCTTCGCCTCTTTTGCTTGGGCTGAGAAGCGGAAGTTTCTGTATCAACAGAACTTCCCCTTTTAACAGTTGGTTTGCGTGTTGCTTTCTCTTTCACCACTTTCTCCTTGGTTGCCTTGCCTTTTTGTTTTTCAACACCTTTGGTAGGTGGCATCCATGTTGGATTAGAACTTCCCATCTCCAGAAGTGCTGTGTGATGCACTTCATCCGTAATTTTGTTGAAAAGTGCTGGAGTTAATCCCCATGGACATCTCGATCTGGTGCTGATCATGGATATAGTAAGACTTGTGTTGAACTCCACAACACTCCCAGACCTGCTGTTTAAAGAATCTTTCCACCATGAGACTGATTTTGGTGGAGTGCCTCAGGTTTCTCCTAACTTTCACCGACACACCTCTTCCTCTGTTGTCTTTGGTATAGGTAACCAACTTGGCTTCTTTAGCCATCAAATCAAATAAAATTCTGCTCCAGTTGACTCTGAGATTGAGTACAACCAGCCGTGAGAATTCGGAACTTCTCCGGAGTCACTTGATCATAGGTCCCGCTGTGGTTGAGGAAAATTCTCTGAACCTATTCAAACATTATCTTGAACCCAGGTTGAAGTAAGGATCGATGAAACATCTTTCCAGTATATGCGATGGGTATCACCATCATAATTTCCACCGCCACCTGAAGTTGGTCAGAGGTGATCTAATCCAATGTCAGGCCTTCATCTTTCAACCGATATGCCTGGTTGATCATTGCGATGACATTGTATGTTGTTTTACTGGTCTTGTCCCCGATTGGCATCAACACATTGGCTTCATTGCCATTTTTATCGCTCTGCCATGCCAGATAAAATGTTGCTACTTGTTTTCCCAGGAACATGTTGGGATGTGAAGTAACAATGTTGCACAATCCTATAAACACAAGAACATATAGAGAACATATATGTATATTCATCAGCTCATATGATTATCAAGTATGAATATCCCAAGCACATGTACAGTTAATACACACTATTCAGAACATTTTTCCAGAAAAGGAAAATATAAACAATATACAAGGCACATATTAAGTTGCAGATGAAGAATTTAAGAACCTTAAAACCTTTGCAACGAGTAATCATGGCAAAAATTTCTTCGAGTTTACAAAACCCGAGAGTATCAAGGACCGCATAAGGTTCAGGCGAAAGGAATTTCTGAACCTCAGCCACATGTTGAAGAAACAGGGAGGTTTGAGGTGCCATGATCAAACACAAAAGGTCTTTGAAAGAGTTTGCAGAGAATCAAATCTGAGAAATTCTTAAGTGCTTAGAGATAGTAGTGCTCAGTGCGATGTATGTGAAGGTGAACAGTTAGAAGTATGAACAATGCATATATATAAGAAAATAATCAACGACACAGATGAAAGGGATAAAAATTGGAGGGTTGGATGAGTATCTCCCTTTATTTTGCCGCCTTTCCTTGCGTTGATGTACGCGCTAGATCCCTGGGTTGTAGGAGAAAGTGTGCGTATCTTTCTATCTGTTGGTCCCGAAAGAGCTAGGTTTGGTGTATGGGGGGGGGGGGGGAATACACCAAATACACAAACTTTTCAGTTTACTTGACTAATTAAAGGAGAGATTTAAGCTTTCTGTATTACAGATAGCTCAATATGTCAGACCAGATCGATTATCTAATCAATTGTGTTCTGTCCAAGCAGAATCTCTCGAGAGAGTAATACAAAGCAGAAAGTAAGAGTAATCTTATTCTCCAACAGTGTATTGTGTGCGGAAAAATGGTGGACTTAGTCGGTGCTCTTGTTTAGAAAACCTTTAGAAAACTTAACCAAGAATTTATAAGATTGATTAAGAATGCAGCTTTGAATGAGTATGACAGATAGTGAATAAAACAACTGAAATGAAAATACAGAAAGTAAATAACACAGTTATTTTACGTGGTTCGGGAAACCCCCTACGTCCACGGTCTAATCCAAACTGGATTAGATATCCACTACTAGGATACTCTTCTTATTTATACTCGCTGAGAATGAGCCACAAGTTTCAAATATAATCCTGATTGAAACTTATGCACGAATAAGGGTCGTGTCCCTTTACAACTTACAGAAAACTATTGTAAACAGGATTTCTTCACGTTAATTCACTAGAAGACTATTAGCTAGCAAAGATCTCCTTCCTTTCTCGATAAGATAGACTTGAATCGAGGGGTGATTATGATCACGAACGGTTCAGAACACTATCTGGTTGAAATCTTCTCTCAGTAAATGCTTCGATGAATGAGATGATTTCTGGGCAGAGTAGATTTAAAATGATATAGCAAGCTTATTCGCGCACATATCTGCCAATCTTTGTTCCGAGTTTTTATAGGTGCAGAATTTGAAATTCTGACCGTTGAACTTGATTGATTTGAAGTAAATGCGATTTCACCAATCAAGGAAAGTGGATCCCTAGATTGTCTCCTCTTGCCTTCTAATGCGTTTGACAGAATCTTCCAAATATGGTAAGCAGATCGTTTGACAGATAGCTTTCCATTTCTGGTCTTGATTGATTCTATTCCTTTTGTGGCATGAGGAACTTATTGAGACTTTGGGATTTCAGAGACATTTCATCTGATTTCAGTATTTGAGTGTTGATCTAATTGAACTTTCTGGTTAAGAGTTTCTGGTTCAATCTGTCTGGGTTGAAATCTTTCAACTTTCTGGTTTAAATCTCTTTGATTCAACTTTCTGTTACAGTTGACATTCTTCAACTTTCTGTCTGAGACTTTCTGGTTTAACTTTCTGTTAAAGTTGTTTTGCTTCAGTTTTCTGTCTGAGACTTGTTTCAACTTTCTGGTTGAGACTTGCTTCAACTCTCTGGTTGAGACTTGCTTCAACTTTCTGGTTAAGACTTGCTTCAACTTTCTGGTTGAGGCTTGCTTCAACTTTCTGGTTAAGACTTGCTTCAACTTTCTGGTTGAGACTTGTTGAGACTTGCTTCAACTTTCTGGTTGAGACTTGCTTCAACTTTCTGGTTGAGGCTTGCTTCAACTTTCTGGTTAAGACTTGCTTCAACTTTCTGGTACATAAAAACCAAATAGAAGTAATACAGTACATGAATAATACCAAGTGTGTTTTCGAGAGAACATCATCAAAACTTAAAATATTTGTGGGGTTCCCAACAATTTCCCCCTTTTTGATGATGTCGAAACCATACTTTAATCAGTGAACCCAGAGCAACATGTATCATGTTCTGGAGAGATTAGCCAATTGTTATTTAAGTTAAATAACAATAAATAACAAGAAGATAACTGGACAATAAGATTTTGTCTTTAGAAAACTCCACATCAATAGATATCTGAATCGATAAGTACAGGTGGACACAGAAATAACAGAGAGCAAAACAGAAGATAAGAGATAAGATCTATCTAAGAGAACCATCTGACTGCTCCGCCTTTCTTCATCTTTTCCCTTTGTGCATCAGAGACTAATTGAATGCTCTCGTAAATTCTATCCCTTACTCTGGCATAGTTCGGGTCGTGATTGTCGCTTTTGTAACCTTTAATTTTGGCCAACTGGTTAATGTAGTTCAAAATGTATGTCTTATCAGGGATGTTGCTGCCTGGTATTGTTGGGCACACCATGAATTCTTTTTCTGGAGCCTTGAGTTGAATTTTGGCATCGGATGCAGCTGTTCTGATCCTCTGTATCAAGCTCTGATCGCTGAAGTTCTCCAGATATCGAATAAAATCTTCATCCGGTGTAGATTCTGAGTATGTAGGCTCCTTCAAAAAATATCTGTTCAAAATGAAGCCTTGCTTGACCTTTTCCCAGTCATTTTGGTCACCCTCTGGAACCCATGGATCATTAGGGGTCTTCTTCTGTAAGGATAGATTCCATGAGAATGGTTTCTTCCTTTTCTTCTTTGATTGAGTGGTTGATTGGGATGACTGTTGTTATGAGCGTTCTGTAGAGGAAGGTGAGGAGAAGGGTGTTTGGAATGATTTTTCCTTGGCCTCCTGAGCAGCTAGCTTTCTCTCTCTTTCTGCTTGCTCTTTGTAGAATTGGGCTCTGAACAGAGGATCACAAGCTTGTTCCATATTCACTCCGAACAGTAGTAATTCAGCTATCTGATCACCCTCGTCAATTGGTTTCTTTCCTTTGTCGCTGGGGATCTGAGGTGCTTGTTGAGTTGGCTCTGTTCCAAGTAGGGTGGGGTCTGGCCTCGGTGGTGTGGTAGGCCTGGGTTGAGCCGGTGCTGGTGTTTCTGTTTCAACTTCCAGTGCTGGTATTTCTGTTTCAACTTCCACCTCTTTTGTCCTCACACTCTTGCTGCTACCTTTTCCTCCCGAGATTTCCCCCTTTTCGACATCATCAAAGAAGGTAGTGATGAGTGTGCGAAGTGAGGCAATCTCTTCAGTCATTTTCTCAAATTTCTCTTCAGCTTATGCTTTGAACCCAAGCAGAAAGTTGATTGTCTGGTTGGAGGCGTCCAGTTTCTGCTTGAGCCTGCTGTTCAGTGTTGACAATGTTTTGTCATATATCTCTTGAAGTTCTTCAACTGCAGTAAGACGAGTGCTCTATTGCTCGAACTCTTCTGGGTTAGGATACAGAAGGTCATTCAGGACTGCCATTTGATGTTTCTGCATTAGCTCCACAAATTTCTCATTTTGAAATTGGGCGAATTGAGAATGGATGGATAAGTCAGTATCTTCCTTTAACTGAGCAGCAAGTTGAATTCCTGTCTTTTCGACGGCAGCACTAATTGTTTCTTGTTGTTTGATCACAAGATCAGCGACAAGAGCAGTTGTCTTCTGATGTTTCTCTTCTATGTCGTTTAGACGAAGAGTGAGCTTGGCCTATTCTGCTTCATTCTGCAGGCGATCATCATCTATCTTTTTATCAAGCTCCTTCCTGACTGTTCGGAGCTTCCTACGTATGTCTTCATCCATGTCGTTGACGTAATCTTTCTGATGTTTATTGAAATCAGTGAGTATCTGGGTTGCCTTCTCTTGAAGTGTGTTGCATATATCAGTCATCTGATCTTCAACTCAAAGAGTGATCAGATTGTCTAGTTGATAGTTATTGAAAGTGTTGGGTTCTCTTTCCAGAAGCTCTTCCATGGTGTAGAAATTGACATGTTTCTGCAGCTTCTGTGCAGCTCCTTGTGTGTATATGTCATTGCTTGGCTCGCCGCCAATGTTCTGTCCGACTGGTTCATCATCACCAGAGTCAAGGTCGATGATTGGTGTTTTCTTGGTGTGTTGCTTAGGTTGTTCTGCTGCTGGTGGTGGTTGTTGTTCTGTTGAGGCAGGTTCTTCCATCTGGGCATCTTGGTGGGTTGTCCCCAGATCGATCTTCAAAATTTCTGCCTCATGTTTCATGAGCCCAGAGATGAGTTGCTTGTATTCTGCTCTAACCTCTTGAACAGTGGTGACTTGAAGTAGACTTAGTAATGTCGTTTCTTCCTTCTTGAACTCATCAATTGATTTAATCTGGAGCAGTGCATCAAAAATATAATACTCGCTGTCCTTGACCAGCAAGTAGAATTTGACGCGTCTTGCTACTCCCAAACTCTCTGCAAGTTGGTGAATGACAAGAAACTCTTGACGTACAGAATGTTCTGCCTCATTCTCCAGCAAATTTATGACACTTTCTGCTTGTCGTTTCCTTTCGTCCTCTTCATCAGCTGACTCTCCTTCCTCTTCATCCTCAATAATTTTCTCCATTCTATTTGGTGAGGGAGTGGATGTTCTGGCTGGAGAAAAATCTCTCTCTTGGTTTGGGTTGTGGCTTGTTTCTGGTTCATGTTGTGGTGTCTCTGTCGGTACTGTTGATGCCTCCTCTCCATGTTCTGATGCAATTTCAGCTATTTGTTCAGGTTGTTCTGTTGCTTCTTCTGGTGGTGATGAGGACTCGACTTTCCTCAATCTACGCCTCTTCTGCTTGGGCTGAGAGGCAGAGGTTTCTGTCTCAACAGAACTTCCTCTCTTTGTTGAAGGTTTACGAGCTAGCTTTTCTTTCAACCCTGTTGGTCCCGAAAGAGCAAGGTTTGGTGTATGGGGGGGGGGGGAATACACCGAATACAAACTTTTCAGTTTACTTGACTAATTAAGGGGAGAGACTAAAGCTTTCTGGATTACAGATTTCTCAACGTGACAGACCAGATTGACTATCTAATCAATCTTGTTCTGTCCAAGCAGAATCTCTCAAGAGAGTAATACAAAGCAGAAAGTAAGAGTGATCTTATTCTCAAACAGTGTATTGTGTGCGGAATAATGGTGGACTTAGTCGGTGCTCTTTGATTAGAAAACCTTTCAAATCTTAGTCGAGTATTTAGAGAATTGATTAAGAATGCAGTTTGTATGAGAGTGACAGATAGTGAATAAAACAACTGGAATATAAATGCAGAAAGTAAATAACACAGTTATTTTACGTGGTTCGGGAAACCCCCTACGTCCACGGTCTAATCCAAACTGGATTAGATATCCACTACTAGGATACTCTTTTATTTATACTTGCTGAGAACAAGCCACAAGTTTCAATTACAAAGCAGATTGAAACTTATGCACGAATAAGGGTCGTGTCCCTTTACAACTTACAGAAAACTACTGTAAAACAGGATTCCTTCACGTTAATCCACTAGAAAACTACTAGCTAGAAAGATCTCCTTCACGTTAATCGAGGTGTGATTGCGATCACGAACGGTTAGAAGCTTTTGTCTGATGTAAGATTGAATGCTTGAGAATGTTGTAGTAATGTATTGCTAGCGCAGATCAGACTTTAAATCTCCAAACATATATAGGCTTTGAATTTTGAATTTCTAGCCGTTTGTTGATTGGCGTGATTTGATTTGTGGATTGCCAATCAATCATATCTCTTCTTTCCTTGTAGGGTCTTTGATTGAATCTTCTATGAATGGAAAACAGATCAACTGTGATTGCTTTCCTTCTTCGTGTCAATCAGTGATTCTCTTTCCAATTCTCGATGGATGAACTTTAATATTGACGTGGTAAGAGATATGATGAGAGGGGCATTGTCATCTGGTGGTTTTGATAGCTCTATTGATCTGTTACCATCATTGACAGGTTTGGTTCAACTCTTTCTGTTTTGGTTGGAATCTTCTGGTTGCGCCCTTTCTGATTTTAATGCCTTTCTGGTTGAATACTGGTTGAGTACTTTCTGGTTGAACAACTTGCTGTTAAAATTGATTTGCTCCAACTTTCTGTTCAAGACTTGCTGGTTCAACTTTTTCTGTCTAAGATTTGCTGGTTCAGCTTTCTGTCTAAGACTTGCTGGTTCAGCTTTCTGTCTAAGACTTGCTGGTTCAGCTTTCTAAGTCTTGCTGGTTTAGCTTTCTGTCTAAGACTTGCTGGTTCAGCTTTCTGTTAAAGACTTGCTGGTTCAGCTTTCTGTCTAAGACTTGCTGGTTCAGCTTTCTGTTACTTAGACTTGCTTGTTCAGCTTTCTGTTGCTTAGAATTGCTTCAGATTTCATTTGTTACAAAGAGACAAAATAGAAATAATACAGAACATGAATAATATCAAGTGTGTTTTCGAGATAACATCATCAAAACTTAAATTTTCTGTGGGGTTCCCAATAATTTCCCCTTTTTTGATGATGTCAAAACCACACTTAATTAGCGAAACCACATTAACATGTATCATGTTCTGGATAGATTAACTAATTGTTATTTAAGTTAAATAACAATAAATAACAATAAAGATTCTGGAAAACAATATTTTGTCTTTAGAAAACTCCACATCAATATATATCAGAATCGATAAGTACAGATGGACAACAGAAATAATAGAGAGCAAAAACAGAAAATCAGAAGAAAGATCTATCTAAGAGAACCATCTGGCTGCACCGCCCTTCTTCATGTTCTCTCTCTGCGCATCAGATACTAACTGGATGCTCTCATAGATCCCGTCTCTTACTCTGGCATAGTTCGGGTCATGATTATCGATTTTGTAGCCCTTGATCTTGGCCAGCTGGTTGATGTAGTTCAGAATGTATGTCTTATCAGGAATGTTGCTGCCAGGTATTGTTGGGCACACCATGAACTCTTTCTCCGGGGCCTTGAGCTGAGTTTTGGCATCAGAAGCAGTTGTTCTGATCCTCTGTATGAGGCCCTGGTCACTGAAATTATCCAGATATCTATTGTAGTCCTCATCTGGAATTGACTCTGAATATGTAGGTTCCTTCAAAAAGTATCTGCTCAGGATAAATCCTTGTTTAACCTTCTCCCAATCGTTCTGATCATCTTGTGGAACCCATGTGTCAGTGGGTGTCTGCTTTTTCAAGGACATGTTCCACGAGAAGGCTTTCTTCTTTTTCTTTTTAGACTGGGTGGTTGATTGAGATGACTGCTGTTGTGAGCGTTCAGCAGATGATGGGGATGAGAAAGGTGTTTGGAATGACTTTTCCTTGGCTTCCTGTGCCGCTATCTTCCTCTCTCTCTCTGCCTGATCTTTGTAAAACTGAGCTCTGAATATTGGGTCACATGCCTGCTCCATGCTGACTCCAAATAACAGTAATTCAGCAATCTGGTCTCCTTCATCCACTGGATTCTTTACTTTGTCCATGGGGATCTGAGGTTCTGGTTCATTTGTTGGGTCCTCAAATTCTGGATGAGATGTTTGAAAAGGATTGTCAACATCTGGTTCTTCAATTTCTTGATTATTGTTCCAACCATTTATATCTCTTGATTCTTCTGATTGATTACCTTCTGGTGGAGCAATTGATCTGTCAATGTCCAGAATGATATGTTTTGTTCCCCCTTGCTGTGAGCTTATTGCTTCAGCATTAGATGGAACATCAATATCGTTATCATCTGTTGCATTCCAGATTAGAATATCTTCTAGCAGAATTCCTTCTGTTCTCTTATCCTTGTTCTGGCCTTGTGTATGATCATCACTTAACTCTCTGTCAATGACAAAAGATTTATTAAAGACAATATGAGGTGTTACCTCCACAATATGAGTCTTCTTGTTGTAAACCCTATAAGCTTTACTAACATCAGAATATCCTAAGAGTATTCCTGGGTCAGCTTTACTATCAAAGGTTTTCAACTGAGATTTCCCATTATTATGGATGTAACACAAACAACCAAAAGTGCGTAAATAATGAATCCTGGGCTTTCTGTTGTTCCAGACTTCGTATGGTGTCTTCCCATGTCTGATGGTAACTACAGATCTGTTCTGTGTATAGCAGGCTGTAGAGATGGCTTCTGCCCAAAATTTCTTCGGTAATCTGGTTGCATTGATCATTGTGCGAGCCGCTTCTTTTAAAGATCTGTTCCTTCTTTCAACCACTCCATTCTGTTGAGGTGTCCTAGCTGCAGATGTCTGATGTGTGATTCCCATCTTGTTGCAGTAGTCCTCAATCTTCTGATTTAGGAATTCTGTTCCACGATAAGTTCTGATGGTTGTAACAGAAACTTCCTTTTTCTTGGTGATTTTATTGAGGAAGGTTGGTAGGTTTACCAAGGTCTCTTTCTTCTTATATAAGAAGATTACCCATGTGAATCTTGAATAATCATCAATGATTACCAGAGTGTACTTTCTACCATTTATACTTAATGGTTTAACTGGACCAAATAAGTCTAAATGTAGTAACTCTAAGATTCTAGTAGAAAACTGACTTACAGAAAAGAATCTGATTACCATTAGCACATAACTGACTTACAGAAAACAGATTGTGGCTAAGACCCTCAACATATGATACGTTTGTGATGGTGGTCTTGCCATTTTGGGAACCCTAAGATAGTTAGTTTTAATGATGGTCTTTCGAAACACACTTCGCTGTCTTAAAGTTTTAACTGTTCTACGTGTAAAAACAGATCACTAGAGATAAAGTGAATACTGTTATGAAACAGATTAGGAGATGACTTGAAATGTAAAGGAGATGTTCCTATAGAAGTCAATCTCAACTTAGAATAGGATGAAGGTCAAGTTTTTACGCCAAAAGGAATCGATCTGCTGTAACAGACAGCGACCAGATCGATGACTAGATTGATGCCTACAGCGAGGAACCAGAATGACTGAATCATCAATCCACCAGCTGACATCATCCTACATATCATATGCTCTTGACACGTCAAGATTAAAAGTCCATCCAACTGAAATTGGAAAGAAGACCTTCGGTTAACATATAGAAGGAAAGAGACCGTTAGCAAATCTGCTTTCAATAACTCAAAGATTGAGTCAACCTTTCCTATATGGCAAGAACAGATATGATGGAAGTCATTGATTGGCAATATACCATCTATCTCACACCAATCAACAACGGCTAGAATTTCAAATTCAATGCCTATATAGTCGAAGTTCAAAAATCTGGAGTCATATAGAACACATACGCGAGCTATACTGTTGTCATACTCTCAAGCAATCAATCTGCTATCCAGACTTAGAGCTTCAACACTCTGTGATTCTACATCACACCAACAACCTCGATTCAAGTCTTTCTTATCGAGAGAAAGGAGATCACCCTGCTAGCTAGTAGTTTTCTATTGGTAACGTAGAGGTAATCAGTTGTAAAGGGACACGACCCTTATTTCGTGCATAAGTATCTCTCTAGTTGTGATTGATACTTATGACTCGTTCTCCACGAGTATAAAGAATCAGAGTATCCTAGTAGTGGATAATCTGGTCTAGATTTGACCAGATCGTGGACGTAGGGATTTCCCGAACCACGTTAAACATCTGTGTGCTTTACATTTCTGCATATTTCATTTCAGTTGTTTATTATTCTAACTTTCTGCACCATCATATAATCTGCATTCTTAATCAATCTGCTTAATCGATCTGATTAACTTCTTAAGGTTTTCTAAAACAAGAGCAATCATTAATCCACCATTATTCCGCACTCACTCAACACTCAGAAAGTAATAAGATCACTCTTATTATTAGCTAAAGTGTTCTCACTAAGAGAGTAATCTGTTTGGACTAAAACTGCTATAGATCTGCACATCGATCTGTCTAGTCACTACCGAGCAATTTCTTATACAGAATAGCTTGAACTCTCTGATTAATCGGCAAGTAAACTGAAAAGTTAGTATTTGGTGTATTCCCCCCCCCATACACAAAACCTTGCTCTTTCGGGACCAACAAGTGGTATCAGAGCAGTGGTTCAAACGACCATTGTTTTGTTTCACAGGGATAAAACCTGCATGGTCAACTTGAATAGATCTAGGAAAACCTTTTTCATTCACGTGCATACTATTTGCTATGGAATCATCTGTTATCAGGGCATGCGAAGAATTCTCCATCCAAGGTTACAGAGAGTGGAGTTTCAGAATCAAAATGTGCCTCAAAGCACATTACTGTTTGATGTGGAAAGTAATTGAAGAAGGACCATTGGCAATCAAAGAAGAAACTACTCGTATCACTGATACAGGAGTAGTCAAAGAATCTGTGCTAAAGGATCCCAGAAAATACACTTCTGAAGAAAGGAGAGAAGCAAATCTTGATGACTTTGCCAAAGGGATCATCTCCAGCACGGTCAAAGGCATACATCTGGCTAAAATCCAAGAACTGGATACTGCCAAAGAGATGTGGGAAGCCTTAAGAGACCTAGCCCTAGGATCTGAAATAATGATTGAGAACAAGTTGTCTCTTGCCTGCAACAAATACGATGAATTCAAAATGAAACCAGGCGACACAATAGAGAAGATGAAGATGAGATTCACTGGAATCCTCCTTGAGATATCTGCATTCAAAAAGAACAAATATACTCAAAGGGAGAAGAACATGAAAGTACTTAGAGCTCTTCCACCAAGCTGGGACATCTATGCTGCAATGCAACCCCTTCGTGCAGATTTTAATGAATTGTCCACTGAAGCCTTATTTGATCACCTTGAAGGTCATGAGTGTGACATTCAAAGAATTCGAGGACCAGATCATCTGTCCAAAAAGGCAGAAAGCAGTTCGAAGAAAGATAAAGAGGTAGTCTTCAAAGCGAAGAGCAAACCCGCTGATCTTTCTGAGACTACTACTCCAGATGAAGAGAATGCTATGACAAACTCTTAAAAGAGTTTGCAATGATCGCCAGACGAATGGACACGATGGAGACCAGATCGAAGAAATACAGACACTTCTACAAAGATAACAAGAAAAACTTCTATAAGAAGCATGACAATGATCGATCTGATGACAAGAATGAATCCAAGAATCAAACTGCTAAAACAACAAAGACCTCTAGCTCTACAGATTACACTTGCTTTGAATGTGGCAGAATAGGTCACTTCAAAACAGATTGTCCTGATCTGTCCAGAAGCCAAAGAGAAGAACTAAGAGCTAAAAGAGACCGAAAGCTTAAATATGAACGCAAAGCCATGATAGCTGAATAGAACTCAAGCAGCTCGAGTCATTTCTCAGATAGCTCATCAGAAAATGTTGAATCCTTCATTGCTGATGACGAAGAAAGCTGGAATGAATGCTATGTGGGATTGGACAACGGTCTAGATGATGTTGAGGTAAATTCCTACTACTCAAATAATAATAACAATCTAGAACAGGAAAGTGAAGATCAAGCAGAATACTCATGGAATGAAATAGATGAAATGTTCAAAAGTTACTAAAGCATCAAGAGATTATTTAGAGAAGTTGTTGAAGAAAACGACAGATTAAAGAAAATTGAGCAGACTCTAAACACAGCAAACACACAATTTGTTGCTAAAATGAACGATCTGGAAGAAGAGATCAAGAGAAAAGACAGTGAGATCCACTCACTTAATTCAAAAGTTAAGGATCTGGTAACCAGAAACAATGTTGCTGAGGAGAAGATCAAGAAAGGCAAGGAAATGATTTACAAAAGTGATGAACGTGCCAAACTGCTAATCAACATGCAGCAAAAAGGCACATCTGGATTAGGATATCCAGGTCACTCAGAAAAATCTTCGGCAATCATAAGCTTTGTACCAGAAAGGAAGAAAATGCCAGATCAAGTGAAGGACTTGAAAAAAAAGAAAGGCTATCCTCAAAAGATGATAATAAAACATGCGAAGAACAGACAGTATCATCAAACTAAGGGGTAACCAACTCACTACACAGAAGTAGATCACCTTAAAAAGACAAATGTCAACAGGACAAAAATTGTCAACAGGACAGCTCATAATAAAAAGAACCACTACAAGAAATTCGCTCATAGATAACGGCGAAATGCCGTTATCTATACGTGCAAAAATGTGTTAAATATACTGCTGTAATCTATGTGCACACGCTCATAGATAACGCTAGGCACCGTTATCTATTTTGTACATAGATAACGGTTTAGGATGTAAACATAACGCAATATGGCGTTATCTATATGTACTTTACATTACAATCCAAATCGTTATCCATTGATATTTTTTATGTAATCTATTTTACACTTAGATTACGTTTTTTTTCACGTACATATCGATTGAATAACGTTATCTATTTAAAGATATAGATAACGGTTGTTAGCGTTATGTAATGTATTTTGTACGCTTTGTATTGTACATGTTTTGATGATGCTTTTTTTCAAAAACACACTTGGTATTATACATGTTCTGTACCTTTTTGATTTCAGCATAACAGATAGTCGAAGCTGGTTCAAACAGAACGATAGAAGAAGTCTCAAGACAGAAGGCTAA
>JAPKLX010001611.1:0-19386 GCA_026898415.1 Leonotis leonurus
TTTTCATTTCCAAGAGCTTCCTAGTTAACCGAGTCATGGTCTAATTATTTAACTAAGATAGGGTTAAGAAATTTGGCTGTGACAAGATCGCTATAAGTGACAGACCAGATCGATTAGCCGATCGATCTCGTTCTGTCCAGACAGAATCTCTCTAGTGAGTAACACTAGGCAGAGATCAAGAGTGATCTTGTTCTCTAGCAGAGCGTCGTGTGCAGAAAAATGGTGGACTAAGTCAGTGCTCTTTGTTTAGAAAACCTTTTCAACAACCAAATATTTATTAGATTGATTAAGAATGCAATTTTGAATGAGTATGACAGTTAGTGAATAAAACAACTGGAATATAAAATGCAGAAGGTAAACAACACAGTTATTTTTACGTGGTTCGGGAAACCCCCTACGTCCACGGTCTAATCCAAACTGGATTAGATATCCACTACTAGGATACTCTTCTTATTTATACTTGCTGAGAACGAGCCACAAGTGTCAGACACAACCTGGTTGAAACTTATGCACGAATAAGGGTCGTGTCCCTTCACAACTTACAGAAAACTACTGTAACTTGATCTCTTCACGTTAATCCACTAGAAAACTACTAGCTAG
The DNA here is from genome assembly GCA_026898415.1 of Leonotis leonurus. Taxonomy (NCBI): domain Eukaryota; kingdom Viridiplantae; phylum Streptophyta; class Magnoliopsida; order Lamiales; family Lamiaceae; genus Leonotis; species Leonotis leonurus. Next base: position 601 of record JAPKLX010001611.1, read on the forward strand.
CAAAGATCTCCTTCTTTCTTTCTCGATAAGACAGACTTGAATCGAGGTGTGATTACGATCACGAACGGTTCGGAACACGATCTGGTGAGTAGAAATCTTCTTAGTAAATGCTTCGATGGTTGAGATGATTTCTGGGCAGAGTTACAGCTTGTAGATGGTAGATGATCTTGAATACATATATTACTCTCTCTCTAACTGCCAGTCTTTGTTCTGAGCTTTTATAGGTGTAGAATTTAAAATTCGAACCGTTGAGCTTGATTGATTTGAAGTTAATGTGATTCAACCAATCAAGGATAGTGAATCGCTAATTTGTCTCCTCTTGCCTTCTAAAAATTTTAACAGAATCTTCTAGATATGGTAAGCAGATCGTTTGAAAGATACTGCTTTCCTTTTTCTTGTCTTGATTGATTCTCTTCCTTCTATGGTACGAATGACGTAGCTCAGTTTTTAAATGTCGATCTGATTGTAGTCATTCTGGTCAAAGTTGATCTGGTCGAGGTCGATCTGGTCGAGCACAAGTTGACATCGATCTGGTCATAGTTGACCTAGTTGAACATAGGTTGACATCGATCTGGTCATAGTTGATTTGGTCCAACACGATCTGGTTGAAGATGATCTGGTCCAACACGATCTGGTTGAAGATGATCTGGTCCAACAGAATTTTACTTCGAGATGAGTTGATTCTGCTGAGTGTTCTAGTGAGAACAGATGGTTATCCTGATGAGTCTTGTTTTAACGTTCTGGTCCTTTTGACTAACAGAAGACAAAATGACTTTTATAGGATAAAGTCCTTCACAAAATAAGATATTTCGAAGACAGAACATGGATCAGTTCTCCTATCAGATACACTATATATTAGTGTTCTGTTACAATTAGAATAGATCGAGGTAACACAGAACATAGTTAAGTCTAAGTGTGTTTTCGAGAGAACATCATCAAAACTAATTTTATTTGCGGGGTTCCCAACATTAAATGTCTTGGTCTCCCTCTCCAGCAATTCCTCCATTTCATAGAATCTGACATCCTTCTTCAATGATTGAGCAACTCCATGAGTATAGATCTCATTCGTGAATTCTCCTTCAATCCATTGTCCCACTAGTTCTTTATCTACTGGGTCCAGATGAATGATGGGAGTCTTCTTCTTCCTCTTCTTGGGTTTCTTTGCCTCTTGAGTGGGTTGTAGGGTGGTTGGCTTCCTTTGGGTGGCTTGCTGCACTAGATGTGGTGGGCTTCTCAGTCTGGTCACCTCCTTGACCACCCATGTCCACATCTGGATGAACCTCATCAGCTGATCCTTTCACACTTGTATAAAAGTCCATTCTATTAGTATAGAAGGACTTGAGATCGATTTGCAACAGCCTGGCCTCATGCTTCATGATGGCTAATATGAGCTGGTGGTATTCTGTTCTGACTTCACTAAGAGATCTTGCTTGAAGTAAACTCAGTAATGTGGCTTCCTCTTTCTTCAATTCCTCCATCGATCTGGTTTGGAGGAGGGCGTCAAACATGTAGTAATCGCTGTCCTTGACCAGCAAGTAAAATTTCACTGTCTGTGCTGCTCCAAGGCTTTCAGGCAGCAGATGGATGCCTGGAAAGTCTTTGCGCATTGGAGTGATTAATTAGCTCATATACTTCCTTGTGTACCATGGATTGCAGTTCAAACTCCATCACCTCTTGCCAGAGGTGACATTCATTGTCTTGGACTGGTTCATCAAAATTCCATGGGTTACAATTCATCTAGGCCTGGGACTGAGTCAAATGTTTCTCCCACTCCAATGAATCGAACGGGTTGGCGAACAACCCTCCCACTACGACGAGGCTCCACTACAGGTGATACAAGTGTTTGAGTTGGTGGTGATGGTGGTTGTGTTTCTTTTAAATTTGGACAAGCTATAGTTCTCATTTCCTTGAGAACTATCTTATGGGCTTGTAGTTTTTCACAAAGTCTTCTTCTAGAAATCGAGCGTGGGTGGTGATCACGACCTTTCGATCTTTGAGACTATAAAACTCCCACTCTTTCGTCTCTCACCTACGAGAAGACACAAGTCAGTACGAGGTGCCAATTTATCGCTATCCTTTTCTAGCACGTGTGCTGGACAACCCCACACCTTGCACCTTGAGATGTCTTAGACTGGGCTGGCGCCCGGTCAACAACTCAATCGGTGTCTTAGGGACTGACTTGGATGCTACATCCCCAGAATGAAATAGACTATGCATAACTCATCATAGACTTACTATCTCCATAAGCGTTCTATTCCGTCTTTCTGCTACACCATTTTGTTGGGGAGTAACCGGTGCAGTTAACTGGGATGCAATCCCTGCTTCCGACAGATGGTTCGAAAACTCAGCATTGAGGTATTCACCTCTGCGATCAGAATGCAGACACTTGATAGTCTTTTTATGATGATTCTCCATAAGTACCTGAATTCCTTAAATTTTTGAAAGGAATCTAACTTGTGGTGCATCAAGTAGATATATCCATATTTCGAGTAATCATCAATGAAGGTGATGAAATACTACATGCCACCTCTAGCCTGAGTCGACATTGGACCACAAACGTCGGAGTGAATGATATCCAACACATCTTGGGCTCTATTTATTTTGACCCTGAACGGTCTCTTGGTCATTTTACCTTCCAAGCAAGATTCACAAGTAGGGTATGGCTCAGCTTGGAGTTTATCCAAAAGCCCATGTTCCACTAGCTTTTGAATCCTCTAAGGTTAATATGTCCAAGTCTTAAGTGCCAAATATATGTATCATTCGACAAAAGACAAGAAGCTTTTCTCTTCTTGGAGTTAGTCGATAAGTTAAAAGTTGAAGTTTTTGTTGCTTAAGCTGCACATATATAGTATATAAGTGGTTTACCATCGTGCTTGTGCAAATAACATAATTCCCATCTTGATAATTATATAATCATTAAAGGAAACTAAATGTCTACACAGGATCAGTTTAGAAACCGAAATTAAATTCTTTCTAAAACTGGCCACGAGCAAAACATCTCTCAATACTTGAACATAAGTGATCTTCAACTGCATATCTCCCACTGCAACGACCGCCACTTTCGTAGCGTTGCCCAAAAATTGGAACTCTTGCCTTCCTTAAGTAGTCTAGTTCGCAGGAATGCCTGCGAGATGTAGCAAACATGTTTGTGGCTCTTGTATCTAATACCCAAGACTGGGTAGAACTAGCCATCAAACATGTTTCCACTACTAAGACGTAAGATGTATCTTGACTATCTCCCACTTCTCACAAAGTAGATAGTCAGATTTCCAATGTCCTATCTCACCAAAACCTAGACACTTTTAGTTTGTTATCTCTTGTCAATCGAAGTTTCTCCTTCCCAAATGATGTTTAAGGAATCTAGAGGGTATTCTTGTCAAGAACAAATCTCGTGTTATTGTAGTCAGGACTTTGTCCAAATTATTAAAACAATCAATATAAATAAGACCGTCGAGTGAACTGGTAAAATGTGATCCCGCTTGGAATCAAGACAAGTTATTGTTGGATCGGGAAGATGATGCACCATGTTGGTATGAGTAGTATTAATAAATTCTTTTAACCTCTCATCAACAATGGTAGTGCAGGCCCTTTTCGATTGAGGCAGTCCGCACTCCCATAAGCTCTCTCGGGTACGATACATTGAGGATCCACCCTCCAGGAGGTGCTGGAGTCCACTTCCCAACAATCCCCCCCTCAGCACCATCCCGGTACTATGGAGGATGCATTGGACCTTGAGAGCATATGCTGGCGCTCCTTCGAACTCGGGCCACGGGGCTACCTATGACACCTAGAGGACCGTCAATCTCGCACCTCGGATTACGGCCGTGAATCGTCATAACCCCTAGAGTTGTTGTGCCCAAGATACCAATTGTTGGATCGAGAGCGTCCATTAGAATTGACGTACTAGCCCCACACACCAACTTTCTTTCCCAGCCTGCTTCGTCCTCACTGACAGGCTTACCCAGGACACTTCCTAATAAGTCACCCATCATATTATTGCTCCAAGCCAAGCACGCTTAACCTTAGAGTTTCTATTAAGGGGTCACCTGAAAAGATGATGCACCATGTTGGTATGAGTAGTACTAATAAATTCTTTTAACCTCTCGTCAACAATGGTAGTGCAGGCCCTTTTCGACTGAGGCAGGCCGCACTCCCATAAGCTTTCTCGGGTATGATACACGGAGGATCTACCCTCCGGGAGGTGCTGGAGTCCACTTCCCAACAGTTACTTCACGAAAAGATTGTCTCATGAAGACCATATGTAATCTTAACAAATTAAATTCATAAAATGCAATTACAATTATCGCTTAGTCATTTTTAATTGTGAAAGAAGATTTTTAACATGGATAATCACATATTATGACATGTCTAAAATCCAGATAAGATCTCCAATAAATTGACATATCAATTTAGACATGTTCCACATAATAACGAGCAAATAAAAACCACATTAAACAATTAAGCACATAATGAGGTAAATAATTACATCAATTATCCAGAATTGGATAAAAATTAACTAATTCCTAAAACTAAGAAATTTAAATTTGAATCCTCCATCTTCATTGTCTTGTAGATAAAAATGGAAACTAATTCATAAGATTTAGAAAATCAAATTTCCATCGTATACCGGAAATTAATTCCAAATCTCCTCCGAATCCTAAAAACTAATTTATAAAATTAAGGAAATCAAGTCTCCCACGGATCTCGGGAATTATTTCTTTATCGTTGAAGAAATAAAATTTCCATCAAATCTTGAAATTAATTCCTAAAATATAGGAAACCAAATCTCACTTGAATTTGAAAATAATTCTTCAAATTAAAGAAATTCTTGGAAATTAATTCTTTATCATTTGAAGAAAACAAATTTCCATCGAATCTTGAAATTAATTCTTCAAATTAAAGAATTTAAATTCCATAGACTAAGGAAACTAATTCCTCAAATATGAGAAATAAATCCTTCAATTTGAGGAAACAAATTCCTTAAAATCTACTTGCTTATCCAATTCAAATTTAGAATTTAAATTGGGCTTGAGAAAACCCAAAAATCCAAAAAAAAACATGTCTGGAATCCCTTTCGGACCTGCCCCGGGTCCGCCCCACCTGCAGCGGAGGGCTGCCGAGTGGTCAGCGCTCGCTGGCCTGTGCCAGCGCCCGTTGGCCTGTGACGGGCGCTGTGCCGCCTGCACCGCGCCAGTGCCCAGTGGCCCGTCGTGCCACACGCCAGGCGTTGTGCCGCCTGCGCCAGCGCCGGCCCCTATGCCGCTCGCGCCAGGGCTTGCACCGGGTGGCCCCATGGCACGTGCCATGGCCCGGTTCCAGCCTTCATTTCTTCGCTTCGTTTTTCGCGCAAATTTATCTCCCATTCAAATTACATTAATAAATATGAAATTTACAGGAAAATATTCTAATCTACCTAATCTAACACGGACAAACCCCGTGTGATTACATTAAAGCCTCAAACCGAGCACCAAAAAATGAATAATAAGCGAAATAAATCATATATGCCACGTAATAACATGATATAATGCAGAAAATTAAATCTAGCATCACTAATATCAAGTTACAAACAAAGACACATAAATATGAATTAAATCCGATTAATATAATTAATTAAATTCTATAACCGCTCTGATACCAACTGATGGAACCCGTATGAGGGGCTCACGAAAACGTATGATCCATAGATTAATTAATCACACAAATAATTAATTCTTAAAACCACACAGGAGAATATAATGCGGAAAAACATAAATTATACATTCTCCTACGCTAGTCCTCTGCTTGTGGAGAAGCGATTTGAATCGCTAGCAACGATCCGCAATCCACGCCGTTGGATCTACAATCTTGATCTCCCCCAAAGTCCAACCCTATGAACTTCTATCCTATTCTCGGTCTATCTATTAGAATATCGTGTGGGCGAATCTATCTAGTAGTCAAGAGAAAAAGAAGATCGAATATTCACAGCGTATGACACTATGGTTTTCGAAAAATAAGAGAATTAGATCTCTTAATTATGACTGCAGGTTTTCTCTAGGAGAGAGAAAGTGACTCTTATTATTCTCTATTTTATAGATGTAGTGGGCTATGATAGGGCTTCTAAGGAAAATGAATTAGATCCCAAATAATAGAACCATAATCCCCTCTTTATCTCTTGCAGTTACAACTACAATTCAAATTCAAATTTGAATTATATTTAAAATTAATATGGGCTTGGACAAATCCATAATTAGATTAAATTAGTTTACAAGTTTCCTTTTGGGCCCAATTGAATTTAATTAATTGGCTAACCCAACCTTTAGTCTTAATTTATTAATTAAAATTAAATTGTCCTCCAATTAATTACTCCATATAAATGCAATAAAGAGCAGTTTCATTATAAATATTTATCGACTCCACTATAGGATAAATATTGAACTCATCTTGATTCATTCGAATTACAGACGTAATCCTTTTGTCATTAATTATTTCATCGCGTTTAAGATTTTCTAAATCCATTAATTAATTGAGTTTGCTGACAACTCACAATTAATTAATATATTTATTCATGAGTTATCCAGTTCAGACCTTTATAAATACATATGGAATAAATTCCCAACCGGCCGAGTTTCTTATGCAATAAATATTTCTGAACGCCTCATGCGGATTTATCAACTTGTGTCACCGAGACACGATTCTGTACGCCTGACAATCGAGTACTTCAGGCTAAGCCGACGACTAGTACTCAAAACATCACTATTTAGAGTCACGAAAAACACGCAAGCGTAGATGAATCAAAACTGCGTATAATCAACCGCCTATACTACTGTCATCGTCACATATTAAGAAATGAATTACTTTCTGAGACCTCGTTCTAAGTATCAGCACGTTAGAACTTATCTCACTATGAAACCATTCAATATGTATACGCAAAGCATGTGTATCCACTTATACATACCGACATCATTCTACAAGCTAAGGTCAGTAGCATCGAAATGATATCGCAGCCTTTACCGACTAGACTGTGACTTTATATTACAAAGGAGCCGACTGTGCGACCTTTCGTGATTATCGATCCACCACACAGTCTACAATTGTAATAAATGGACTTGTTTGCAATTCAATATATAAAACAATAATAAATAACAAACCAATGATAGAAACATTTATTCTCATTAAAGTGCAATTGAAAACATGTTTGATACATCGTCCAAGCATAAAACATGCTTTGAGGTATACAAACCCTAACACATAACAGGATGGCCAAGCAATTGGCCATTAGTTAAGTGATGAGCAGCTCTATGGCAGAGGGAACATCATTTCGGGAGCATGTCCTGAAGTTGATGGGTCTTCTGAGTGATATAGAGATTCTAGGCGGTTGTATTGACCAAGAATCTTAAGTAGATATCATCATGCATAGCTTGCCGGCGTGTTTCACGTCATTCCATTTTGTCTACATAATGAATGGTGACAACATTTGTTTCACGCCAATGCAGCTCGGGCTTCTTCTCGCAGCCCTAAAAAGGGTAAGCGCAAGAGGAACAGAGTAGCAAAGTTTGTCAAGGGGAAGCAAGAAATTGCGGAGGAGGATAAGTGTTGTACGCACAGTGTGAAAGGAAATGGAGATCTGATTGTCCACTTCGCAAGAAGTCGGTGAGCAGTCAAGGCACGTCTACATCTTTAGTAGATACGGGAGCCACTGACCATGTTTGTTGTGACTCACAAGCACTTCTGCGATCCAGATCACTTAGAGACGGAGACGGAAAGATTTCCATCTCGTTGGGCGACACTACGAGAGTCGCGGCGGTTGCAGTGGGAGATGTAGAGTTGCAGTTTGCCTCTACAGTACAGTCTTACATGATGATTTATTAGTACCTATTTTAGAGAGAACCTCGTTTTGATTTCTAAACTTGTTTTGGATGGATATTTTGTTTCTTTTGATGATTAAGTTATTACCAATAAAAGAGACTTGTTTATCTGTTCTGGTACTATGATTAACAATTTGTATACTATATATCTACACAACCTAAACAACGTTTAACTTCAACTTTTAACTTATCGAGTAACTCCAAGAAGAGAAAGGCTTTTTGTCTTTCGTCGAATGATACATATCTATGGCACTTAAGGCTTCAACATATTAACATTAGGAGGATTCAAAAGCTAATGGAACATGGGCCTTTGGCTAAACTCCAAGTTGAGCCATACTTTACATGTGAATCCTGCTTGGAAGGTAAAAGGACCAAGAGACCATTCAGGTTCAAAGGAAATAGAGCCCAAGATGTGTTGGATATCATTCACTTCGACGTTTGTGGTCCAATATCGACTCAGGCCAGAGGTGGCATGCAATATTTCATCACTTTCATTGATGATTACTCCAAATATGGATATGTCTATTTGACGCACCACAAGTTAGATTCTTTCAGAAATTTAAGGAATCTGGGAACTTGTGGAGAATCGTGATGGAAATATTATCAAGTGTCTGCATTCTGATCGCGGAGGAGAATACCTCAGTGTTGAGTTTTTGAGCCACTTATTGGATGCATGGATTCAATCCCAGTTGACTGCACCAGGTACACCCCAACAAAATGGTGTAGCAAAGAGACGAAATAGAACACTTATGGAGATAATGAGATTGATGATGAGTTATGCAGAGTTGCCTATTTCATTTTGGAGATATGCTTTAGAGACAGCAGTATACACATTGAACTTGGTACCATCAATATTGCAAATGGATGTCAAGACAACTTTCCTAAATGGAAGTCTTGAGTAGAACATCCATATGCAACAACCCGAGGGCTATGCAGTTCAAGGAAAGGAACATATGGTGTGGAAGCTTAAGAAGTCCATTTATGGGCTTAAGCAAACCTCATGGTCATGGAACCTTTGTTTTGATCAGGTTATCAAGTCCTATGGATTTGATCAGTGCCTTGACCAAAGTTATGTGAACAAGAAGTGTGAGGGTAAAACAATTATTTTCTTGGTGCTATACGTAGATGACATTCTATTGATCGGAAAGTGTCAAGAAGATGTTGTCAGACGTTAAAGCATACCTATCCAGTCAATTCGATATGAAGGATATGGAAGATGCAAGATACATTCTAGGGATCAAGGTTATCCGTGACAGATCAAAGCGAATGTTGTGCTTATCTCAGGAATCCTATATCGAGACTATACTTAGACGCTTTAGCATGAAGGATTCCAAGAAGGGTTTCTTACCCATCAGACAAGGAATTGTTCTTTCTCAGGACATGTGTCCAAAGACACCTAAGGAGTACTGTTTGGTTTACCAGGCTGATTCATTATGCCCTTTAGGTTATACTGATTCCGACTTTTAGAAGAATCGGGACTCAAGGAAATCTACCTCTGAGTATGTGTTTACTTTGGGAGGCGGAGCTGTGACATGGAGGAGTGTGAAGCAGAAATGCATCACGGAATCCAACATGGAAGCATAGTATGTGGCCGCATCTGAGGCTGAAAAGGAAGCAGTTTGGCTCAGGAGCTTCTTGATGGACCTAGATGTGATTACGAGTATGCCGATGAGTATCAAGGTTTATTGTGATAACTCTGGTGCAGTGGCAAACTCAAGGGAACCACGGGCCCGCAAGGCGAGTAAACACATTGATAGAAAATATCACATCATCCGTGATATTATAAGGAGGGGCGACTTAGTGGTGACGAAGATAGCGTCGAAGGACAACCTGGCAGATCCCTTCACGAAAAGCCTGAACGAGAAGACGTTTGAGAGGCATGTAGAGGGATTAGGAGTACGACGTGTTATAAACTTGCTTTAAGTATAAGTGGGAGAGTTATATGTCATGCTACACAGATTTGTATACTCTAAAACATGTTTGAGTATAAGTGGGAGATTGTTAAGGTTTATATACCTCAAAACATGCTTTATGCTTAGACGATGTATCAGACTTGTTTTTAATTGTAGTTTAATGAGAATAAATGTTTCTATCATTAGTTTGTTATTTATTATTGTTATATATTGAATCGTAAACAAGTCCATTTATTACGATTGTAGACTATGTGGTGGATCGATGATCACGGAAGGTAACACAGTTGGTTCCTTTGTAATATAAAGTCAGTCTACACAGACTTGGACAATCTAGTTGGTAAAGGTTGCAATATCATTTGGTACGAGAGCTGACCTTAGCCCGCATAATGATGTCGGTATGTATAAGTGGATACACATGCTTTGCGTATACATATTGAGAGGTTTCACAGTGAGATAAGTTTTAATGTGCTGATACTTAGAATGAGGTCTTGGAAATTAGTTCATTTCTTAATATGTGACGATGACATTAGTATAGACGGTTGATTATTTGATGCTTTGATTTATCTACGCTTACGAGTTTTCGTAACTCTAAATAGTGATGTCTTGGGCGGTAGTGACTGGCTTATCCAGAAGTACTCGACTGTCAGTCATGCAGAATCGCGTCTCGGTGACACGAGTTGATTAAATCCGCGTGAGGTGTTCAGAAAGGTTTATTGCATAAGAAACCCAGCCGGTGGGGGATTTATTCCAAATGTATTAATAAAGGTCTGAACTGGATCACTCACGAATAAATATATTAATTAAATGTGAGTTGTCAGCAAACTCAATTAATCAATGGATTTATAAAATCTTAAACACGAGAAATAATTAATGACAAAAGGGTTATGTCCGTAATTCGAATGAATCAAGATGAGTTTAATATTTATTCTATACTGGAGTAGATAAATATTTATAATAGAATTGCACTTTATTGCGTTTACATGGAGTAATTAATTGGAGGACAAATTAATTTAAGTCTAAAGGTGGGTCAAACAATTAATTAAATTCAATTGGGCCCAAAGGAGACTTGGAATCTAATTTAATGAAATTATGGATTTGTCCAAGCCCATATTAATTTTTAATATAATTCAAATTTGAATTTGAATTATAGTTGTAACCACAAGAGATAAATGTGGGGATATGGTTCTAATATTTGGGATCTAATTCATTTCTCAGGAGAAGATGATCTGGTCCAAAGAAACTCTTGAGTGAACTGTTCTTAGAAAATTAAACTTCGTGAAAGGTTTTCTCTTCAAAAGGTTTGGTATATGGGGGGGGGGGGGGCGGGGCGAAATACACCAAAAATGACAAACCAGATTGATTCACGGTCTGTCCAGATTGCTTAAAAATGACGAACCAAATCGATTCACGGTCTGTCCAGATTAACTCTTTTGTGAAAACACTTAGCAGATAGCAAGATTTATCTTGTTATCCAACAGAGCGTTGTGTGCGGAATATGGTGGACTTAGTCTGTGCTCTTTATTAGAAAACCTTTTAAATATTTAACAAAGTAGCTGAATAGATTGATTAAAAATGCAAATTTTATGGACGTGCTGGTTAGTGAATAAAGAACTGAAAGTACATATGCAGAATATAAATAACACAATTATTTTACGTAGTTCGGGTAATCCCCTACGTCCACGGTCCAATCCAAATTGGATTAGATATCCACTTCTAGGATACTCTCTTCTTTATACTCGCTGAGAACGAGCCACAAGTTCCAAACACAATCTGGTTGAAACTTATGCACGAATAAGGGTTGTGTCCCTTTATAACTTACATTATACAACTGCAACAAGATATCTTCACGTTAATTCACTAGACGACTACTAGCTAGCGAATGTATCTTCCTTATTCTTCTCGATAAGAAAATACTTGAATCGAGTGGTATGATTTTGATCACGAACGACTTAGAAAATGATCTGGTATATTGAAATCTTCTCAAAGAATTCTTCATTGAGTGAGTTGATTTCTGAGCAGAGTAAGAGCTTGATAATAGTCTTGAAGTATCCGTACTCTTCCAGTCTTAGTTTGAAGCTTTTATAAGTGTAGAATTTGAAATTGTAACCGTTAGTCTTGATTGGCTTGAAGTAAATGTTGATTTCCAATAAGGAATTCGAATCCCAGAATATCTCATCTTCCCTTGTGTGAAAGGTTGACCAATCCTTTGAAATATGGAAAGCAGATCGTGATTGATGCTTCTTTCCTTCTTCGCACAATGATTGATTCTCTTTCCAAAATTGATCTCTAATAGATAAACTTTCCATCTTTGTGAGATCTGCTGATGTGGTAAGGTGATTTAGAATTCTCCTCAGTCTATCTGGACAAACAAGCGAATGTCAGATAACTGGGTTGATCTGGTCTAGGCTGGTTCACTTTATGGTAACAATCTGGTCATAGCAGATTGACATCGATGTGGTCCAATCATAGTGAAGGATTTCTCGGCAACTAGATCGAGTAGCAATCGATCAGATCATCTGCTTGCTTGTAGTCTGTTGTTGATCTGGTTCTCGAACAAAAGGCAGAATAACTTCTATAGGATGTAATCCTTTACATTTCAAGTCATTTTCTAATCTGATCACAAATCATGTTCTCTATCAGATTCACTTTATATGACAGTGATTTGGTACAAATAGAACATATTAGAACCTAGCAAACAAAATTAAATCTAAGTGTGTTTCGAGAGAATATCATCAAAACTAAATATTGTGAGGTTCCCAACAATTTTCCCCTTTTTGATGATGTCAAAACCACACTTTACAAATAACCCTAATAAAGCATTTAAAGTATGATCTAGTTTTAAAATAACCAGAAGGGTTTTAAGAGAACGTTATTAATTTATAACAAACTTATTCTTTAATTTTGGTTCTGGACAATGAAACTTTGTTATCAGATAACCCATATGTATATATATCAAATCGAATCAGAGTGTTACAAAAATTGATCAGAACCAAGTAAAGCAAAACATCAGATCGTAAAAGCATATATAAATCTAAGTGAACCATCTGCCAGCTCCTCTTTTCTTCATCTTCTGACGTTGAGCATCAGAAGTAAGCTGGACACTCTCATATATACCATCTCGAATTCTGGCGTAGTTGGGGTCATGTTTGTCGACCTTGTACCCCTTGACCTTAGTTACCTGGTTTATGTAGTTGAGAATGTATGTTTTGTCAGGAATAGTGCTTCTAGGGATCGTTGGACAGACCATATACACCCTTGCGGGTGCCTTAATCTAGAATTTAGCATCCTTGGCCGCCAATCTGATCCTCTGGACAAGCTCTTTGTCCACGAAGTTCTCCATGTACCGCTGGTAATCCTCATCTGCTATTGACTCAGAGTAAGTGGGCTCTTTTAAAAAGTATCTGTTCAGTATGAACCCTTGCTTTAGAGATTCCCACTCCTTCTGGTCAGCTTCTGGTACCCATTTGTCCTTGGGCGTCTGTTGGTCCCGAAAGAGCAAGGTTTGGTATATGGGGGGGGGGGGAATACACCAAATACAAACTTTTCAGTTTACTCGGTTAATTATAAGAGAGTTCAAGCTATTCTTAAACAAGAAATTTCTTGGTTGGTGACTGACCAGATTGATCAACAGATCGATACCAGATCAGTCCAGACAGATTGCTCTCTAGTGTAAATGCTCAGATAATAATAAGAGTGATCTTATTATTTTCTAAGTATAGTGTGTGTGCCGAAAAATGATGGATTTAGTTGGTGCTCTTCTATTGAAAACCTTAAGGATTAACCAAATTGATTAAAGCAGATGGATTGAGATGCAGTCTATATGGAAGTGCAAAGAGTTAGAATAATAAAACAACTGAAAGTAAATATGGAGAAAAATAAATGACACAGTTGTTTAACGTGGTTCGGGAAATCCCTACGTTCACGATCTGATCAAAACTAGACTAGATTATCCACTACTAGGATACTCTTCTTCTTTATACTCGTGGAGAACGAGTCACAAGTATCAATGAAAGCTAGAAGGATACTTATGCACAAAGTAAGGGTCGTGTCCCTTTATAACAGATTACCTCTACGTTACCACTAGAAAACTACTAGCTAGCAGGGTGATCTCCTTTCTCTCGATAAGATAGACTTGAATCGAGGCTGGTTTGGTGTGATGTAGAATCACAAGTTGTTTGAAGCTCTTAGTCTGGTTCAGAGATTGATTGCTTGAGAGTATATTATTGATGTAGCGCGTGTGTCTCTCCAGACCTTGAACTTCAAATATATAGGCTTTTGAATTTGAAATTCTAGCCGTTGTTCATTGGCGTGGGATTGATTGTAGATTGTCAATCAATGATATCCATCATATCTGTTCTTGCCTTGTAGAAACGTTGACTCAATTCTCTAAGTATGGAAATCAGATCGCTTAACGGTTACTTTCCTTCTTCGTGTCAATCAAGGATTCTTCTTATTGCAGTATGCTTCAATCTTCTGGTTGAGAAATTCTGTTCCTCGATCTGTTCTGATAGTAACTACACTCACCTCTTTCTGTTTGGTGATCTTGTGTAGAAAATAAGGTAGTTTGGCTAGAGTCTCTTTCTTCTTTAACAGAAAGATAACCCAAGTGAATCTTGAATAGTCATCTATGATTACTAAGGTGTATTTTCTTCCATTTATGTTTAGTGATTTAACTGGTCCAAACAGATCTAGATGCAAAAGCTCCAGTATTTCTAGATGTTGAATGAGCTGTTTTGCTTGTAAAGGATGATCTGGTTTGCTTTCCATCTTGACAAGCGTCACATATATGATCTTTATCATATAATTGATCTGGTAGACCTTCCACTAATTTTTCTTTGGCAATCCTGTTGATTGACTTGAAGTTTAGGTGACTCAATCTCTTGTGCCACAACCAGCTTGTTTCTGATACAGTTTTAGTGACTAAGCATGTCTCGATCTGGTTTGACCATTGGACAATATATAGCCTATCCTGCAATTTTCCGATAAGGAGTATCTCATCTCCATCCTTGTTCTTCACAAAGCAGTTGTTTGTATCAAAATCAATCTGATTACCATTAGCACAGAATTGACTTACTGAAAACAGATTGTGACTAAGACCCTCAACATACGATACATTTGAGATGGTGGTCTTGCCAACTTTTATATTTCCATATCCTCTGGTGTATCCTTTTGAGTTACATCCAAAGGTGACCTGTAGTCATTGTTTTTCAATGTAATCTGATAGTAGATTCTTGTCACAAGTCATGTGCTTCGAACATCCACTATCTATTATCCAGATTGTTCCTCTTGCTATCTTGTTTCTTCTTGCAGTCTTCTGGTCCTGCAATTAATTACACTTAGCTACCCTTCAATGTTTGGGTGCTTGATTATTAGCAAATGTTCCCTTTCGAATCCAGAACATTTTTGGGTTAGGAACAGAAATATAGCAAGTAATGGTGTTCCCATAATTATCAACTCTAGACAGAGCATGAAATACAGATGGGTGATGTCTCTCTACTCCATCATTCTTTAATCCCTTCTTAATAAGTACTGTCCTGTTGACATTTTTGGTGGATAATGTCCTGTTGACATTCTTTTCATGAACATGATCTGTTTCTGTGTAATGATCTGTCTCTTAGATTTATTACTTGATCTGGTATTTGCTTTCTCTCTGGTACAAAGTTTATGGTTCCCAAAGATTTTTTCGAGTGACTTGGATATCCTAATCTAGATGTGCCCTTTTGCTGCAGATTGATTAGCAGCTTGGCACGTTCATCACTTTTGTAGATCATTTCTTTGCCTTTATCTTTTCTTCAGCTACGTTGTTTCTGTTGATGAGATCTTTAACCTTTGAGTTTAGAGAGTGAATCTCTCTATCTTTTCCCTTGATCTGTTCTTCCAGATCAGTTACTTGGGCAACGAATTGGGTGTTAGTTGTGCTCAATATCTGTTCAGATTTCTTCAGCCTATCATTTTCTTCTACAACTTCTCTAAACAGTCTTTTGATGCTCGAATAGCTCTTGAACATCTCATTTACTTCTTCCCATGAGTATTCAGATTGATCTTCTATTTCCTATTCCAGATCATTATCATTTGAGGAGGTGGAATTGCAAGAATTTACCTCGACTTCATCCAGACCGTTGTCTAGTCCCACATAGCATTCATCCCAACTTTCTTCGTCATTAGCATAAAATGTGTTGGGAACCTTTTTGATGATTGTGGAAATCATTATTTATATGTTTTGATGATGCGAAACCATATTATATATGCATGATATTAAACTGTAAGAACAGATCGATAGAAGATCGATAGCAGATCGATGTTCAGCCAGCTGTTTAAATTGAATGTACACAGCAGATCGTTCAAAGAAGAAAAACGACCTGCTGTCTATCAACAAAAGCAGCGAGCTGCTATCATCAACAAAAGCAGCGAGCTGCATGAAAGAAAGGACAACCAGACCAGATAGTTGAAGCAAGACTCAACCAGAAAAGCATTAGACCAGACAGGTCATAACCAGAAACAAAACAGAAGGATCTGAACCCAATGAGTCAAAGCTTACCCATCAAGAATTGGAAAGAGAATCACTGATTGACACGAAGAAGGAAAGCAATCACAGACGATCTGCTTACCATCCATAGAAGATTCAATCAACGACTCTACAAGGAAAGAAGAGAGATGATTGATTGGCAATCCACAAATCAAATCATGCCAATCAACAAACGGCTATAATTCAAATATGCCTATAAAATTCTTCAAGCCTTCTTCAGAAATAACGTTGGTGAGTTCGTGATATTGCCCAGAAAAAGCTACAACGCTACAAGACTCTCTCCAGTTCTTCATTGATTTATTCAACACTAGATATAGATTATATACATCCTTGAGTGTTGTAAATTAGAGAGAGATCACCAATTATTCTGAAGATAAACCCACTAGAACTTACATTAGTTTTGAGCCTACAAAGCCTATAGTTCTAGTTTCCTCCATAGCCAAAAGCTCGGAGGAAGAACCATTATAAACCAAACCCAGATCTCGTACTCGACGAGTTTAAACAAGAGAGTTGTAATCTCGTAGTCAACGAGAATAAATAAGCGAGTTTTGGCTCGTACTCAACGAGGATAAATAAGCGAGGGATCCAAGGTTAAGGGATTCATCGATCTAGCTTTGATCGATCGTGGACGTAGGGGGTTTCCCGAACCACGTTAAATATTGTGTGTTCTTTTATATTCTGCATTGCATTTGTTTGATTCTCTGTTTATCACTTCACTAGCGAGCTGTTACTCAACAGCGAGCTGTGCATTTGAATCAACCTCTTAAAGAACACTCGGTATAAACAAAATATATTTTTCTAAGTGTAAGAGCAACCAACTTACTCACAGCTTCCGCACACAATCTGTGTTTGGACAGATCGTCTGGTATGCTCCAGCTAGCTGCCAGTCTATCTGCTCCTTGACAGATTACTCACGCTCTGTGTTGAGAACTTTCTTGAGCAGCTAGAACTCTCTCTACAACAGAGGAGATCGACTGCTATTAACAGCAAGCTGTTCTGGTATCAACAGCGAGCTGATTCTCAACCTGCTGTTCAAACAGCCAAACGCAAAAAGTTGGATTGTGGTGTATTCCCCCCCCCCCATACACCACACCTGCTCTCCCGGGACCCAACAAGTGGTATCAGAGCAGTGGTTCAACCGACCACTGTATCTTTTACACGGGTTTTCAACCTGCGTGGTCAATTGAATAGATCCTAACTTAGAAAATTATTTTACATCCCTTACTGCATTCTGTTGCATATGGATTCTCATCTTCTCAGGACTTGCATAGAATTCTCCATCGAAGGCTACAATGAATGGAGTTACAGAATTGAAATGTGCCTACGAGCTCGTCATGTGCAAATGTGGTAAATTCTAATCGATCTGAACTGTCAATAGATTTATCTAACATTCCTATGCAGGAAGGAGCGAGAAAAATCGATTACTGACCAAGAGGGAAGAATGCATCTCCCACTGCTGCAATCATAGAGCCACCTGTCAAGAAAAAGAACAGATCAATCAACAAAGAGAGTATCAGTAAGGATCTGTACTACCAGCAAGAAAACACGACATCAATCAGCTAAAAGATCAAGTCATGAAATTCACAGAGAATAAAACAGATCGTGACTTAAGATCAGTGCCCAGATCGTTAAAAAGGGGTACACAGAGGGAAGCAGTTTAACTCCATGAAATTCAAGGAGTAATCTAGCGAGGGGGAATGCAAAGCAAAAATGCAGCTCACAGATAAAGGTCACAGATCGTGGACACAGATCGTCACCAACAGATCGTGTACCAATAATCAACAACTGGTTCAAATACAAGTGCATCTTCAACAATTCAACAAGCGAACGAGCTTATCTATAGATAGCAGATTAAGGGGGAACCAGCTTAAGCTTGTATCAGCTAGCTGTTCAAATCTTCTAACTCAAATTATCTCAATCTGCTTGTATTTCAATTGAAATAAGCTGTTCTGTTCATAATTCTCTAATAAGAATGAATTGTCTCGTGTTATTTCATGTCTTCTTTCAGAATCAATGGATTGATGCTAAGTAAATGAGATTGAGGACGCTTAATCAAAATTTATGGATGCATCTGTCTCAAGCAGAAAGAAGAATATCAACTTTAACAGAAAGTTGAACCAGAGAGTCTCAAGGAGAAAATTGAAGAATATCAACTTTAACAGAAAGTTGAACCAGAGAGTCTCAAAGAGAAAGTTGAAGATTATCAACTTTAACAGAAAGTTGAACCAGATAGTCTCAACCAGCAAGTTGAAGACACAGACAGAAAGTATAAACCAGCAAGTCGATAACTTTCTAAACAGACAGAAAGTCTCAACCAGCAAGTTGAAGATTATCAACTTTAACAGAAAGTTGAACCAGATAGTCTCAACCAGCAAGTTGAAGACACAGACAGAAAGTATAAACCAGCAAGTCGATAATTTTCTAAACAGACAGAAAGTCTCAACCAGCAAGTTGAGGATTATCAACTTTAACAGAAAGTTGAACCAGATAGTCTCAACCAGCA
>JAPKLX010002383.1:0-13528 GCA_026898415.1 Leonotis leonurus
ATTCAAGATTCAAAATAAATGATTCAAAAACGGAAAATAAAATAATATTTTTTAACAAATTTGATAAACCACTTCTAACTCTTCTTTTCGATTCGAAGCGATGGAATCGACCATTTCGTTACATAAAAAATAATAAATTTGACAGGATTGTCAAAAATGAAATGTCACAGTATTTTTGTGACATATGTCAAAGTGATGGAAAAGAAGGGATATCTTTTACATTTCCTCCCGGTTTATCCATTTTTGTGGAAATGCTAAAAAGAAGGATATCTCTACCTCTTTTCGAAAAATTTTCATGTAATGAACTTTACAATCCTTGGGTTTATACCAACAAACAAAAAGGCAAAAGTTTCAACAACGAATTTAAAAATCGAATTAAAGCTCTGGACAAAGAAGCTATTTGTTTGAGTGTACTGGAAACAAGAACTCGATTGTGTAACGACGATTCTACAAAAGAATATTTATCAAGAGTATATGATCCTTTCCTGAACGGATCATATCGGAAAACAACCTACAAAAACCTTTCACCTTCAGCCTTAAAAAAAACTTTGATAGAAAATATCGTAGATAAATTTGAGATAAATCGGATTCATGGTATACTTCTTCCAGATGCTGATTATCAAGAATTTGAAGAGAAAAAAAAAAGATTTGATAAAAAATCATTATCAACGGAAATTGTTAATTTTTTAACTTTCATCAGTAAATTTGTTAGAGAATCAGGATCTCCCAATCTAAACCCGAAAGGTCCTTCTTTATTTTCAGAAAGAAGAATAAATTCCGAAAAAGGAATCAAAATTTTGAAATATTTATTAACTCAAATAGTAACTGATTCTGATGGTCGAAAATCGATTAGAATAAAAGAAATCAGTAAAGAAATACCTCGACGGTCATACAGATTAATTACCAATTTAGAACAACAATTAGGAGAATATCAAGACAACGTACCAGTAGCTCATCAAATTCGTTCAAGAAAGGGCAAACGTGTCGTGATTTTTACTGCTAACAAGCAGAGTAGTGATTCTAATATTACGGATACTAATATGCCCGATCAAATAGACGAAGTGGCTTTGATACGTTATTCGCAACAATCAGACTTTCGGCGGGGTATAATCAAAGGTTCTATGCGAGCTCAAAGGCGTAAAATAGTTATTTCAGAATTTTTTCAAGCAAATGTGCATTCCCCTCTTTTTTTTGAAAGACTACAAAAATCCCCTCTTTTTTCTTTTGATATCTCCGGATTGATTAAACACATTTTTCAAAATTGGGTGTGGAAAGGAGAAGCATTGAAAAGAGTACAGTATACAAAAGAACAAACAAAAAGAGAAGAAAAAAAAGAAACGAAGAAAAGAAAGGAAAAAGTGAAAATA
This sequence comes from Leonotis leonurus, assembly GCA_026898415.1. Taxonomy (NCBI): domain Eukaryota; kingdom Viridiplantae; phylum Streptophyta; class Magnoliopsida; order Lamiales; family Lamiaceae; genus Leonotis; species Leonotis leonurus. The sequence continues at coordinate 1,368 of JAPKLX010002383.1, forward strand.
GAGATAGCAGAGACCTGGGATAGCATTCCACTTGCGCAAGTAATAAGAGGTTGTATGTTAATAACTCAATCTATTTTTAGAAAAAGTGTTCTATTACCTTTATTAATAATTACAAAAAATATTGGCCGTATACTCCTATTCCAACTTCCTGAATGGGCTGAGGATTTACAAGAATGGAATAGAGAAATACATCTTAAATGTACCTATAACGGTGTTCCATTATCCGAAACAGAATTTCCACAAAATTGGTTGACAGACGGTATTCAGATAAAAATATTGTTTCCTTTCTGTCTGAAACCTTGGCGCAAATCAAAACTACGATCCTCTCATAAAGATCTAATGAAAAATAAAAAAGATGATTTTTGTTTTTTAACTATTTGGGGAATGGAAGCGGAACTTCCTTTTGGTCCGCCCCGAAAACGTCCTTCTTTTTTTAAACCCATTTTAAAGGAATTAAAAAAACAAATTGAAAAATGTAAAAAGAAATTTTTTAGAGTTCTAACAGTTTTCAAAGAAAAAACAAAATTACTTCGAAACGTTTCAAAAGAAATAAAAAAATGGGTTATGGTAGGTATTTTTTTTATAAAAAAAATAATAAAAGAACTTTCAAAAGTAAATCCAATTCTATTTTTTAGATTAAAAAAAGTATATAAATCGAGCGAACTTAAAGATGAAAAAGATTCCATGCTAAGCAATCAGATAATTCACGAATCATTTAGTCAAATTGCATCTCCGAGTTGGACAAATTATCAATTGACAGAAAAAAAAATGAAGGATCTCACGGATAGAACAAGTACAATCCGAAATAAAATAGCCAAAATCTCAAAAGAGAAAAAAAAAGTAACTCCAAGAATAAAGAGTCTTAGTCCTACTAAAACAAGTTATAATTCTAAAAAATTTGAAAAAAGGCAAATATTAAAAAGAATAAATGCTCAATTAATCTGTAAATTAACCTTCTTTTTAAAAATTTTCATTGAAAAAATCTACACAGAGATATTCTTATCGATCATTACTATTCCCAGAATAAATACAGAACTTTTTCGTAAATTAACAAAAAATTTTTTTGATAAATCGATTTACAATAATGAAAGAAAACAAGACAAAATTAATACAAAAAAGAAAACGCCAATTTCGTTTATTTCGACTATAAAAAAGCCACTTGCTAAGATTAGTAACATTAAAATGAAAGAAAATTCACGTATTTTTTGTGACTTATCCTACATGTCACAAGCCTATGTATTTTACAAATTATCACAAATCAAAAAAAGTAACTCGGTAAGATCTGTTGTTGAATATCAAAAAAACCCCCCTTTTCTTAAGCCTAAAATAAAGGATTCTTTTGAAAGCCAAGGAATGGTTCATTGGAAATTAATAAATAAGAAACTTCCGGGCTATGAAACGAATGAATGGAAAAACTGGTTAAAAGGGCATTTTCAATACCATTTATCTCAGATCAGATGGTCTAGATTACTACCAGAAAAACGGAGAAATAGAGTTCACCAGCGTTGTATAGCTAAAAAGGAAAATTTAAGCAAGCGGCATTCATATGAAAAAGACCTATTAGTTGGTTCCAAAAAACAATACGAAGTAGATTTATTATCTAATGAAAAAGATAATTTTCGAAAATCCTATAATTATAATCTTTTATCATATAAATTTATTAATTATAAAAAGAAAAGGGAATGCTTTTTTTATAGACCTCCCTTTCAAGAAAATAAGAACCCAGAAATTTATTATACTTATAACAGGGCTAAAAAAGCCCTTTTTGATATACGGAGGAACATCCCTATTCCAAACGATCTAGGACAGGTTGATATTCCATATATGGAAAAACCGGTTGATAGAAAATATTTTGATTGGAAAATTTTCCATTTTTATCTTAGACAAAAAGTCAATATTGGGGTCTGGATCCGAATTGATACCAATAGGAATAAAAATGCTCAAATTCGTACTAACAACTCTCAAATAATTTTTAAAAATCAAAAAAATATTTTTTATCTTATGATTCCAGAAATCAATTCACCAAATTATCGCAAAGGTTTTTTTGATTGGATGGGAATGAATGAAAAAAAGCTAAAGCACCCTATATGTAATCTGGAATTTTGGCTCTTCCCAGAATTGGTGTTACTTTATAAAGGCTATAAAATGAAACCTTGGTTTATCCCAAGCAAATTACTTCTTTTCAATTTAAATTTAAATAGTAGTAAAAATAAAAAGATTAATGAAAAGAAAAAGAGAAATTTGTTTTCGAATAAAAAGCATCGAAATCAAGAAGAAAAAGAACCCATAAGCCAAGGAGATCGCGAATCCGTTCTCTCACACCAAAAAAATATTGAAGAAATTTATGCAAGCTCGGACATGAAAAAGGGGATAAATAAAAAACAATACAAAAGCAATAGAGAAGCAGAAATAGATTTCTTCCTGAAACGTTATTTGCTTTTTCAATTGAGATGGGACGCAACTTTGAATCAAAGAATGATGAATAATATCAAGGTCTATTGTCTCCTGCTTAGACTGATAGATCCAAGAAAAATTACTCTATTCTCGATTCAAAAGAGAGAAATGAGTTTGGATATAATGTTGATTCAAAAGAATTTAACTCTCTCAGAATTGATGAAGAAAGGAATATTGATTGTAGAACCACTTCGTTTGTCTGGCAAAAAAGATGGACAATTTCTTATGTACCAAACCATAAATATTTCGTTGCTTTATAAGAGTAAACATCAAATTAATCAAAAATATCAAGAGAAAAGATATGTTTCTACGAAAAATTTTGATGAAAGTTTTTTACCACATCAAAGAATAACTCAAAATAGAGACAAAAAGCACTTTGATTTACTTGTTTCGGAAAATATTTTATCGTTTAAACGTCGTAGAAAAGTGAGAATTCTAATTTGTTTCAATTCAAAGAATAGAAATTCTATAGATAGAAATCCAGTATTTTGGAATGAAAAGAGCGTAACAAACAGCAGCCGAGTTTCACATGACAATAACCATCTTGATAGAGAAAAAAATAAATTAATGAAATTAAAGCTCTTTCTTTGGCCTAATTATCGATTAGAAGATTTAGCTTGTATGAATCGTTATTGGTTTGATACCAATAATGGCAGTCGTTTCAGTATGTTAAGAATATATCTATATCCGCGATTGAAATTCTGTGAATAAAACACTTTTTCTATATATCCTATTTCTATCTACCCTATAATCTAAAAATAGAAAATAGATTTTTAGGGTATATGAAAGTAAACAAATATACAGATCACGTCCTTTTCTTGTCTCATATACAGATCACGTGCTTTTCTTGTCTCACATCTCATTCTAGTATCCAATATGAAATGACTATGAATAATATCTCAATTAGATCTCGAAATGAATCAAAAGAAGCTTCTGAATTTTAGATCTAAATTCTTGGATGCGAAAACGGACCAATTATTTTCTATTCCTATCTAAATCGAATTTCCAATTCGATTGATTGGTTTGAATTGATAAAATTATAAATTATTTGGATTAAATTATTGTATATACCACATAGAAATTAATAGCATTATTATTACTGATCGGTAAAATCCATATCTGTACAAGGAAAAAAGGGAATTTTTTTATGGTAAAAAATTCAGTCATTTCGATTATTTCTCAAAAAGAAAACGAAGAAAATAGAGGGTCTGTTGAATTTCAAGTATCCAGTTTCACCACTAAGATAAGGAGGCTTACTTCACATTTGGAATTGCACAAAAAAGACTTTTCATCTCAGAGAGGTTTGCGCAAAATTTTGGGAAAACGTCAACGACTACTAGCCTATTTGTCAAAAAGAAGTAGACGACGCTATAAAGAAGTAATTAATGAGTTGGATATTCGAGAAATAAAAACTCGTTAATTTGAAGCATGATACCATTTGATGAGCTTAGTCGTTTAAATTTTAATGAACTTCTTTTTACTTTCAGAAATGCATGGAAGACTGACTCGGGAAAAACTTATGATTACACCAATTACAAGAAACGACCTCATGATAGTGAATATGGGGCCTCACCACCCATCAATGCATGGTGTTCTTCGACTGATCGTTACTCTCGACGGTGAAGATGTTATTGACTGTGAACCTATATTGGGTTATTTACATAGAGGAATGGAGAAAATTGCAGAAAATCGAACAATTATACAATATTTGCCTTATGTAACACGTTGGGATTATTTAGCTACCATGTTTACAGAAGCAATAACCGTAAATGGACCTGAACAGCTAGGAAATATTCAAGTACCTAAAAGAGCTAGCTATATTAGAGCTATTTTGCTGGAGTTGAGTCGTATCGCTTCCCATTTGTTATGGCTTGGCCCTTTTATGGCAGATATTGGGGCACAGACCCCCTTCTTATATATTTTTCGAGAACGAGAATTGATATATGACCTATTCGAAGCTGCTACCGGTATGCGCATGATGCATAATTATTTTCGTATCGGAGGGGTCGCTGCTGATCTACCTTATGGCTGGATAGATAAATGTTTGGATTTTTGCGATTATTTTTTAAATGGGGTTGCTGAATATCAAAAGCTTATTACACGAAATCCTATTTTTTTAGAACGAGTGGAAGGCATAGGTATTATTGGCGGAGAAGAAGCACTAAATTGGGGTTTATCGGGGCCAATGCTACGAGCTTCCGGAATACAATGGGATCTTCGTAAAGTTGATCGTTATGAGTGTTATGACGAATTTGATTGGGAAATTCAATGGCAAAAAGAAGGGGATTCATTAGCTCGTTATTTAGTACGAATCAGTGAAATGACAGAATCCATAAAAATAATCCAACAAGCCTTGGAAGGAATTCCAGGGGGGCCCTATGAGAATTTAGAAAGCCGGCGCTTTGATAGAATAAAAGACCCCGAATGGAATGATTTTGAATATCGATTTATTAGTAAAAAGCCTTCTCCCACGTTTGAATTGTCCAAGCAAGAACTTTATGTAAGAGTCGAAGCACCAAAAGGAGAATTGGGAATTTTTCTGATCGGAGATCAGAGTGTTTTTCCTTGGAGATGGAAAATCCGACCGCCGGGGTTTATCAACTTGCAAATTCTTCCGCAGTTAGTTAAAAGAATGAAATTGGCTGATATTATGACGATACTAGGTAGTATAGATATCATTATGGGAGAAGTTGATCGTTGAAATGATAATTGATATAACAGAAATAGAAGCTATCCATTCTTTTTCCAGATTGGAATTCTTAAAAGAAACTTATGGGATCATATGGATGCTTGTCCCTATTTTAATTCTTGTATTAGGAATCACACTGGGTGTTCTAGTAATTGTTTGGTTAGAACGAGAAATATCTGCAGGGATACAGCAACGTATTGGACCCGAATACGCGGGGCCTTTGGGAATTCTTCAAGCTTTAGCCGATGGTACAAAACTACTTTTCAAAGAAAATCTTCTTCCATCTAGAGGAGATACTCGTTTATTCAGTATTGGTCCATCCATAGCAGTCATATCCATTTTACTAAGTTATTCAATAATTCCTTTTAGCTATCGCTTTATTCTAGCTGATCTTAGTATTGGTGTTTTTTTATGGATCGCCATTTCAAGTCTTGCTCCCGTTGGATTGCTTATGTCAGGATATGGATCAAATAATAAATATTCCTTTTTAGGTGGATTAAGGGCTGCTGCTCAATCAATTAGTTATGAAATACCATTAACTCTATGTGTATTATCAATATCTCTACGTGTGATTCGCTGAGACATAAAAATTATCCCATTTCTTTATCTTTCTAACAAGAAAGTCCAATGATTTGAATATCGATTTTTTAATTCATCATTGGGTTGAGGAATTAAACCAGATAGTTATACGAGTGAAATAAAACGGCTTACAAATTTGCTGTTAAAAGAATGAAATCTCATTTCCTATGTACAAGAATTAAGTGAAAGTAAACATAAACAGTCAAGGCTGTTTACCCCAAGATTGGCTGATTAGTCATCATGGCTTGAAGCGGGTTTAAAAGATCAATTGTATGGGTTTTTTATATACTATGATTCCATATATGTATTATCCTAATGAAAGATTCAAAAAAAAACGAGTGGATGGTTAGGAAGACCAAGATACACAAAGGATTAGTAATGGAGATTCTGAAAATTATCCATCTAGGATCTTTTTTTATAGAAAAATAATTAGAATTGGGGCTTTAAGTTGGTAGAAATTATTAAGAAGTACTCCCCATGATTTCGACCCAGAGTATGTTCCTGTCCACTGATTAAGTAAATAACTATCAAAACGAAGAAATCTTTTACTTTTTATAATGCGGATAATGCTTCTTTTCTGAGAAAGGAGAATAGGAACAAAAAAATTCTTGTTATGTAATGTATAAATTCTTTTTCGTAATCAAAAATGAGAAGTTGAAATATCTATGTGATATTCCTCTAAAAAGTCTTTTTTTTTCATTCAAGGATAAAGTTTTTAATTAACAAAGAAAAATGAAAATTCTTAAAATATGAGATCAATTCAGAAGCACTTTTTATTAGAATTATAAATTTAGCAGACAGAATTCCATTAGTCTAATTCTAGGCCTTAGGATAAGAGTTTTATTCTCTATAGATCCTACAAAAACATCAAGATAAAAAATGTTGAAAGGTTCTTTAGATTTATTTGTGACCTATGAGGAGCCGTATGAGATGAAAATCTCATGTACGGTTCTGTAATAGCGATGAAAGCAGTGATGTTATTGTCGACTATGATTATCTAACAGTTTAAGTACAGTTGATATAGTTGAAACACAATCCAAATATGGTTTTTGGGGGTGGAATTTGTGGCGTCAACCTATAGGGTTTATCATTTTTCTAATTTCTTCTCTAGCCGAGTGTGAGAGATTGCCTTTTGATTTACCAGAAGCAGAAGAAGAATTAGTAGCTGGTTATCAAACCGAATATTCAGGTATCAAATTTGGCTTATTTTATGTTGCTTCGTATCTAAATCTACTAATTTCTTCATTATTTGTAACAGTTCTTTACTTGGGGGGATGGAATCTTTCTATTCCAAACCTATTTGGTCCTGAGTTGTTTGACATAAATAAAAGAGGGCAAGTTTTTGGAACAATAATAGGTATCTTTATTACACTGGCTAAAACTTATTTGTTCTTATTCATTTCTATTGCAACAAGATGGACTTTACCAAGACTGAGAATGGACCAACTATTAAATCTTGGATGGAAATTTCTTTTACCTATTTCTTTAGGTAATCTATTATTAACGACTTCGTTCCAACTTCTTTCACTGTAAAGGAATAGAATATTCTATTCTTCCTAACTTGTCTCAAACAAGAGAAAGAAACGAGTAAAATTATTTATAGCTATTCCGACATGTTCCCTATGCTAACTCGGTTCTTGAACTCTGGTCAACAAACAACACGAGCTGCCAGATACATTGGTCAAGGTTTCGTGATTACCTTGTCCCACGCGAATCGTTTACCCGTAACTATTCAATACCCCTACGAAAAATTGATTACATCAGAACGTTTCCGAGGCCGAATCCACTTTGAATTTGATAAATGCATTGCTTGTGAAGTATGTGTTCGTGTATGTCCTATAGATCTACCCGTTGTAGATTGGAAATTTCAAACGGATATTCGAAAGAAACGATTACTTAATTACAGTATTGATTTTGGAATTTGTATATTTTGTGGTAATTGTGTTGAGTATTGTCCAACAAATTGTTTATCAATGTCCGAAGAATATGAGCTTTCTACTTATAATCGTCATGAATTGAATTATAATCAAATTTCTTTAGGCCGGTTACCGGTATCAATAATTGAAGATTACACAATTCGAACAATTTCTTCGAATTTATCTCAACTCAACAATGTATAAAACTCTCGATTCGCAAAACATTTACAAATAAAAAAAGCTTTTGCCTTTATTTTGGAGTTAAAGGAATGAGGTTTTTGCTTGGTCAATACAAAAGAACGGTTGGTTGGTGAGAATCGTGGCTTGATTTTCAATGAAAATCAAATGAGTTTCTATTCGAATTTCGAATAATGTAATTATTTAATAATAGAAAATAGAAAGATAAAGTTTTAACCTTTGCTTTCGAAACTAAATAAAAAAAGTAGTCCTGTATTTACATCAATCCAAATCATCTCCATTCATTCAAATTAAATTCAATTAAAATTAAGAAGTATGTTAAAATAAAAAAAAAACTTCTTTTTTCCTGGTCAGGTCAACAAAGACATGAAATATTTCGATTTTTTTGATAAAATCAAATGGATTTACCCGGACCAATACATGATTTTCTTTTAGTCTTTCTAGGATCGGGTCTTATATTAGGAAGTCTGGCAGTCGTATTACTTCCGAATCCAATTTATTCGGCCTTTTCATTGGGATTGGTTCTTTTTTGTATATCCTTATTCTATATTCTATCGAACTCATATTTTGTAGCTGCTGCGCAGCTCCTTATTTATGTAGGAGCTATAAATGTTTTAATAATTTTTGCTGTGATGTTTATGAATGGTTCAGAATATTACCAAGATTTTCATCTTTGGACCATTGGGGATGGAGTTACTTCACTGATTTGTACAAGTCTTTTTATTTCACTAATTACTACTATTCCAGATACGGCCTGGTACGGAATCAGCTGGACTACAAAATCAAATCAAATTTTAGAACAAGATTTGATAAGTAATAGTCAACAAATTGGAATTCATTTAGCAACAGATTTTTTTCTTCCATTTGAACTCATTTCAATAATTCTTTTAGTCGCTTTAATAGGTGCTATTTCTATAGCGCGTCAATAAGAAATCTTTAAAACAAGTAATTGAAGTTGAATTAACTAACACAAAAAGTCTAATTTGTTAATTTGAATTACTGGTTAAAATAATAAAAAAAATAGAATAGTAAAGGCTTTATTTTTAAATCGATCTATTACCAATCTACTTCCTTGTTTCATATTTGTTAGAATCGAATCTATTGAATTATTGTTCAGATTAAAACGAATCAAAATGGATCTTGATAAGGAGTTGATTAATGATGCTCGAACATATACTTGTTTTGAGTGCCTATTTATTTTCTGTTGGTATCTATGGATTAATCACAAGTCGAAATATGGTTAGAGCCCTTATGTGCCTTGAACTTCTATTAAATTCAGTTAATATAAATTTTGTAACATTTTCTGATATTTTTGATAATCGTCAATTAAGAGGAGACATTTTTTCCATTTTTGTTATAACTATTGCAGCCGCTGAAGCAGCTATTGGACCGGCTATTGTTTCATCAATTTATCGTAACAGAAAATCAACTCGTATTAACCAATCAAACTTGTTGAAAAAATAGTATTCATTATTGTATCAGTGGAAAATTGACTATTTATAACTAAGTTCAAATTAATCGGTTTGAGACGGGTAAGGTATGATCGTAGTTGCAAAAACACAAGAAATCAAAGTATTTTGGTCCTTTTTCATAAAGAAATTCGGAAGTAAATTGATTATGATCACTCATTGATTCGTCCGGTATCTAACTATAGGATTCATTTCTAAGTTAGTTTACTAGACCGAAAATTTATGACGTTCAAAATGTATAGATCCAATGTCACATTCAGTAAAGATTTATGATACATGTATAGGATGTACCCAATGTGTCCGGGCGTGCCCCACCGACGTATTAGAAATGATACCCTGGGATGGATGTAAAGCTAAACAAATCGCTTCTGCCCCAAGGACCGAAGACTGCGTTGGTTGTAAGAGGTGTGAATCCGCGTGTCCAACGGATTTTTTGAGCGTTCGGGTTTATTTATGGCATGAAACAACTCGCAGTATGGGTCTAGCTTATTGATACATTCCATAAAACTCTACTTGAATCCATTTTATTTTTTTTTTACCGACAAAATCCGTGCTCAATTTAATTTTTTTTTGAGCACGCGTTTTTCTGGCCCAAGTGTATCTTGTCTTTACCACGAACCATTTTCCTTGTTTAACAATAATTTCAGTTTTGCCAATATTTGCAGGTTGCTTCATTTTTTTTCTTCCACATAGGGGAAATAGAGTAATCCGCTGGTATACTATATGTATATGTGTCTTAGAGCTTCTTCTAACGACTTATGCATTCTGCTATCATTTTCAATCAGACGACCCATTAATCCAACTAATGGAGGATTATAAATGGATCCTTTTTTTGGATTTTCATTGGAGATTAGGAATAGATGGACTCTCTATAGGACCCATTTTACTAACGGGATTTATCACTACTTTAGCTACTTTAGCGGCTTGGCCGGTTACTCGAGATTCTCGATTATTTCATTTCCTAATGTTAGCAATGTACAGCGGGCAAATAGGATTATTTTCTTCTCGCGATCTTTTACTTTTTTTTCTCATGTGGGAGTTAGAATTAATTCCCGTTTATCTACTTGTATCCATGTGGGGAGGAAAAAAACGTCTGTATTCGGCTACAAAATTTATTTTGTATACGGCAGGGGGTTCTATTTTTCTTTTAATCGGAGTTCTGGGCGTCGGTTTATATAGTTCTACTGCACCAACATTAAATTTTGAAATATTGGATAATCAGTCCTATCCTGTGGCCTTGGAAATATTATTTTATATTGGGTTTTTTCTTGCTTTTGCTGTCAAATTACCAATCATACCCCTACATACATGGTTACCAGATACTCACGGAGAAGCGCATTATAGTACTTGTATGCTTCTAGCCGGAATCTTATTAAAAATGGGAGCGTATGGATTAGTTCGGATCAATATGGAATTATTTCCTCATGCTCATTCTCTGTTTTCTCCTTGGTTGATAATAGTAGGCGCAATGCAAATAATCTATGCAGCTTCAACATCTCTTGGTCAACGGAATTTAAAAAAAAGAATAGCCTATTCCTCTGTTTCTCATATGGGTTTCATAATTATAGGAATTGGTTCTATCACAGATATGGGGCTCAACGGAGCCCTTTTACAAATAATCTCTCATGGATTTATTGGTGCTGCACTTTTTTTCTTGGCCGGAACAACTTATGATAGAATACGTCTTCTTTATCTTGACGAAATGGGTGGAATAGCTATTCCAATGCCAAAAATGTTCACGATGTTCAGTAGTTTTTCGATGGCCTCCCTCGCATTACCAGGTCTGAGTGGTTTTGTTGCCGAATTAATAGTATTTTTTGGATTAGTTACTAGTCCAAAATTTCTTTTAATGACAAAAATCCTAATTACTTTTGTAATGGCAATTGGAATGATATTAACCCCTATTTATTTATTATCTATGTTACGCCAGATGTTCTATGGATACAAGATATTTAACGGCCTAAACTCTTATTTTTTTGATTCTGGGCCGCGAGAATTATTTCTTTCGATCTCTATTTTTTTACCCGTACTTGGTATTGGGATGTACCCAGATTTCGTTCTTTCACTATCAGTTGAAAAAGTTGAAGTTATCCTATCTAATTATTTTTATAGATAGTTTTTTTATTGAAAAAAAATTGAAATATCTTATCATTTACAAAAAGGTTCGTTGTCCAATGACAATAAAGAAGGCTTTTTCTTTTGTTAAGAAAAAAAAATGAATTTGAACTAGCGAGAGCCCCGCGAATCAAATTCGCGGGGCTCTCGCTAGTTCATAAAATGATATGTGTTGTATGCTTTTCTATTCCTATTGGTAATAACCCCTTTTTGAATTTAATTAGATGTTAATCCAAATGAACCATAACTATGTAATCCTATCCCTAATAGATTTATTCCAAAATAGCATATCCAAATTATAAGAAATCCAATAAAGGCTACAATTGCTGAATTTGTACCCTTCCATTTTAGATTTGTTTGAGTATGTAAATAAATTCCAAATATGATCCAAGTAATAAAAGCCCAAGTTTCTTTTGGGTCCCAACTCCAATAGGATCCCCATGCTTCGTTAGCCCATACTGCTCCAGAAAGAATTCCTATCGTTAAAAAGAGAAATCCTAGACTAATAACCCGATACCCCCAATAATCCAATTGTTGAATCAATTGCGACTTATAATAATTTATTGGAGAAAAAAAAGAAGTTTTTTGTAAATGATTTTTTACTTTTCCTTGATTCATGTATTCGACTTTACCAAGTAAAAATGACTCGTTAAAATGAAATAAACGATTATTCGTAGAAAAAAATTTTCTCTTTTTTCTAACTGTAATGACTAGAATTGAGACTGATAATAATGATCCACA
>JAPKLX010001265.1:0-23629 GCA_026898415.1 Leonotis leonurus
ACAAAATAGAGAATAAAAATTTATTATCGCAATTTCGGCAATAATTAAATAAGTTTTCGGTTAAAACTCAGTTTGAGAATTTAACAGCTGTAAGAATACCTACAAATTATGCCCGATTTTATTATGTATATAGAAGAGATTATTATGAAGATTTTGCTAGAAAATATTGTTTTAGAAGGAATTTATTTAATTAAAATTTATTCGGTATTTTAAAACTTGAATAAGTTGTCCAAATGAACTCGGAATCACGAACGGTCTGAACCGGTGAATTCCTTGTGTCGAGATGGGCCATCCAACATTGAAATCTTGAAGCACGAAAAACGAGGAGTCGGGACGTTCTAGAAGGTCCTAGAGATGTGTAGATGATTATTTTATTAATTAATTAATAAAATATCTTAACTTAAGACATAAGGACACTTATTTAATTATTTTTCATCATCTTCTACCTCATTTCTCCTTCATAATTTCGAGCTCCCCCTTCCTCCATAGACAAAGAGAGTTTCTCCTTCTATAATCAAATTTTAAGCCAGATTTGAGTTCAAATTTTGAAAAGAAGTGATCTTTGAGGTATTTATCCATCATCCTTACCTCTTTAATTTGTAGAAATGGAAGAAAGTTTATGTATTTATCTATGACAAACTATGTTTCATAATTCATGAGACATGATGTTAAATTTCAAATATGTTGTATGAAATGAATAGAATTTCATGAATTAGGTAATGTTTTGGAAAGAATTGCATAAGAATATGGATAATTGGATTTGCCCTAAATCTTCTACATGAACCCTGATTTGATTTGAAGAATATGCATGAATTTGCTTGAATTGAGTATAGATAAGTGTCATTAGGCATCAATAAACATGATTAGAGTAAGAAATTAGAGCAAAATCCAAATCTCCTAAAACATGTGCAATGGCCGAAAATGTAGGAAATTGATTCTATAAGATTTTGATTTTATTTGTGTAATTTGAGATCATATTTGAGTTCAATGATATGAATAAAGCTTAGAATAATTTATGGGGAATTTTTCATGCACTAGAATTGGATTTTTGAAAATCTAAGAGTTAATGAAGTTCATAGTTTACATATATGTTGGTGGTAATTTGCTTAGATGATGATGAATAGGAGTTAATTAGATGATAATAAGCATAGATAAATTAAGAGATTGAAGATAGAATTATCATTTCATTGAGATTCATAAAATGTTTGGAGAAGGGGATGATCCAAAGATACATATAGAGGATTTAATTAGTTGATCTAAGATCATAGTTGAGATGAGGGAGGAATATGAAGCATAATGTAAATTTATTAGATTTAAAGAACCATGTATGTAGAAGTTGGAAAATTTAAGTGTAAATGAAGAATACATATTTCTTAAGTATGAGGTCTTAAATATGAAGTTAGGTATGTAGGTGAGCTTAGAATGCATAATTATGTGGAATTATAAGATTGTCTATAATGAAATAGATAAAGGATGCAATGACCCGAAAAAGAGTAAACCGATAGTAATTCAAGTTAAGATAAGGGATACTATGGAGTAATGTTTTTCTAATGTACTCCAAATTTATATATTTAAGGTGCAAGTGAAGTTGAAAGAAGAGGAACGGATCTCAAGAAAGAAGAAGGCGAGCCTTCGACTTATATAGAATAAGTCAGTCAGGTGGGCATATTTTCTTTTAAAGTGTGCATGCTATTTATGCAATGTTTGATTATGCATGTGATTTTAAAAGATGTGACTTGCATGTTTAAAGCATGATGCATATTGCCTATCTACGAGAGAATTACGATATCGGCCCTATGCCGGATGAGCTGCCGGTAAGTGTTTGTGTACACATATGTGACCGTGAGCCGGTGAGCGGACTGGCCGGTAATAGTGTTGAAGGGGAGGCCTACCTTTCAACATAAGAAGTGCGTAGATATGGTGTATTTGAATGATTTGGTCTGCAGACATCAGCATGATTTACTTATGTTACAGTTGAGCATGAGAATGTTTCATTTTTTTTAAAGAAAGAATTTGCAAGTCACAAGAGCATGTTTTTAAAAGTCTTGGCAACGTGCCCACTGAGTACACATCGTACTCATGCCTTGCATATCCATTTAACTGTGCAGGTTGAGCAGCGGAGATGGAGATGGAGTTGAATGCTGGTTTTGGGCTTGTTATTCCCTTGCTTTGTTCATATATGTATTTAGTTGGTTGGAGTAGTGTTGTTATACTTTTGATCATCCACTCTTGATGTTGAACAAACTTGGTACCTTGTTGTTTCTAAAATGGAAGTTGTATGCCAATACAATACGTTGGATTAGTCTATGAAGTTCATGTTGAGATGTTTTCTTTGGTGAATCATTGAATTCGACCTATTTCCCTTTAGTTTGAGTTCTTTCCTTGATGAATTGAGTCCCAAGTTTATGAAATTGTCCGTATGATTGCTTTGGCCAAAACAGGGCAGCCTCTGTTTTTCTCTTTTCTGTACGTTTCATTTATCTGAACCTCTGAAATTTTTATACCATCTTAAAGATCTTTTCGTTACCTTTCTAACGCTTCTTTCGGATCCAAATTCGAAGTTCGGATGAGAATGTTATAGGCTTTTGAAGTTCAAGTGTCAAATCTGTCGGAAATTTCCTGCGAAAGTTTGATATATTTTATCCTTGTATTTATACCGTGTTTTAAGAGTGGTGTAAGTATGCCGAGTCATAGTCTAATTGCTTAACTAAGAGAGGGTTAAGGAATTGGGCTGTGACAGTCTGGGAGTGGAAGAAAGCAAGGTTTTTCAAAGCAAGTGCTACAGATGAAGGCTATAAGTGGAGGTGTTCAGCCGCAAGCTCAATTACAACAGACACCTCAGATATTGCAGCAGCAACCACAGTATCAAAGAGCATTTGCCTTAACCCAAAAACAATCGGGAAAAAGTGCTGAGAAACTTATAGGTTTGGGTACTTTAAATAATGTACCTATAAAAATTCTTTTCGATACTGGAGCTTCGCACTCTTTCATTTCAACAGCATGTGTCGATACTTTTAAACTTAAGATAGAAAGAAGTGATCAAAGTTTAAAAGTAGTAACTCCCTTGGGTAAATTCTCTATAGTTTCTCACATATGCCCTAACTTAGAATTTAAGTTAGGACTTCTCAAACTAAAAGCGGAATCCTTGAAATTGCTACCTATGTGGGATGTGGATATTATCTTTGGAATGGATTGGTTGATAAAGAACCATGCTACAATTAGGTGCGAGCAACGAGAGATTTTGTTTCAACCTCCAGGAAAAGAACCTACCTTTTTCTATGGTATGGAAATGAAGAAAAGAGATATACTAATAATTTCAGCCCTACGAGCATACAAGTTGATGGATAATAATGATACTCGTGTCTATTTGGTATATTTAAATGAAGATAATAAGAAAGAGAGGAAGATAGAAGAGGTACCGGTAGTTAGAGAATATCAAGATATATTTCCAGAAAAATTACCCGGATTACCTCGGGATAGACAATTGGAATTTACAATTGATCTGGAACCTAGAGCAGCACCTATTACAAAGGCACCTTATAGAATGGCCCCAAAAGAATTACAGGAATTGAAAGTCCAATTACAAGAGTTTTTGGACTTAGGGTTCATTCGACCCAGTGTTTCTCCTTGGGGAGCACTAGTCTTATTTGTTAAGAAGAAAGATGGTGCATTAAGAATGTGTATAGATTATAGAGAATTAAACAAGCTCACCTTGAAAAATAAATATCCGTTACCTCGGATAGATGATCTCTTCGATCAATTGAAAGGAGCTAGTGTTTTCTCGAAGATTGATTTGAGATCAGGTTACCATCAGTTGAAAATTCGACAAGAGGATATACCTAAGACTGCTTTTTGAACACGATATGGTCACTACGAATTCGTAGTGATGCCTTTTGGTCTAACAAATACTCCAGCAGTATTCATGGATTTGATGAATCGTGTTTTCCATGATTATCTCGATAAATTTGTGCTTGTATTTATTGATGATATTTTTGTGTATTCAAAGAATGAACAGGAGCATGAAGAGCATTTAAGAATTGTGTTAGAAACATTGAGAGCTGAGAAGTTATATGCTAAATTTAGCAAGTGTGAGTTTTGGATAAGAGAAGTAAATTTCCTTGGACACATAGTTTCAGCAGAAGGAATAAAGGTTGATCCTGCAAAAGTACAAGCTATCCAAGAATGGAAATCTCCTACAACACCAAATGAGATTCGAAGTTTCTTAGGTCTCGCATGATACTATTGAAGGTTCATTGAAGGATTTTCTAGGATTGCGAGACCAATGACTCAATTACTTCGGAAAGGAGTTAAATTCCAATGGACTAAAGAATGCGATGATAGTTTTCAAGAATTAAAGAGTAAATTAACTTCAGCCCCAGTGTTGACGGTGTCAGAATCAGATAAAGAATTTACTCTTTATACGGATGCATCAAGAAATGGATTAGGATGTGTCCTCATGCAAGAAGGAAAGGTGATTGCTTATGGTTCAAGATAATTGAGACCACATGAACTTACTTATCGTACGCATGACTTAGAATTAGCTGTTGTGATTCATGCTCTGAAAATTTGGAGGCATTATTTATATGGATCGAAATGTAAAATTTTCTCTGATCATAAAAGCCTAAAATATTTCTTTGAGCAGAGAGACCTGAACATGCGTCAAAGGAGATGGCTTGAACTTGTTAAGGATTATGATTGTGAAATCAGATACCATCCGGGAAAAGCAAATGTAGTGGCTGACGCATTGAGTCGAAAAAGCCAAGGTACAGTAAGTGCTATTTTCACTCAGGAAGAAGAATTGCTCAAAGAATTTGATAAGATGAGGATAGAAGTGGTGTTACTACCTGAAACAACAGAGAGTATTATATCGACTCTTGTTGTTGTACCTGATTTAAGAACCAGAATTGTAGATGCTCAACGACAAGATGAACATTTAGAGAAACTACGAATGAGAATCAGAACAGAGAAATTGCAAGATTATCATGAAGCAGAGAATAATACAATCATGTTCAGAGATAGGATATGTGTACCTAATAATGAGAGAATAAAGAATGAAATTATGGATGAAGCTCATAATTCACTTTATACCTCTCATCCGGGAAGTACAAAAATGTATCAAGATCTCAAACAAAAGTTTGTGTGGGTTGGAATGAAGCAAGAAATAGCTTCATTTGTAGAACGGTGTTTAGCTTGTCAATAGGTCAAAGCATTACATCAGCGACCATATGGAAAGCTGCAACCTTTGGAAATTCCTGAATGGAAATGGGACCATATAGCCATGGACTTTGTAACTGGGCTACCTAGGTCAAGACGAGGCAATACAATTATATGGGTCATAATCGATCGACTTACCAAATGCGCTCATTTAATTCCAATTCCTGCCAATTAAGGAGCTAACAAGCTGGCACAAATATATGTTCGAGAAATAGTTCGCCTGCATGGAGTGCCTGTATCCATTATGTTGGGAACCCTGAGGTTTTAGTGTTAATGATGGTTTTTGAAACACACTTAGCTAGTTTAGAGCATAATCTGTTCTTCATGTAAAGCCAGATCACTAGAGGTAAGGTGGTTTCTGCTGTGGAACAGATTAGGAGATGACTTAAAGTAGATATTCCTATAGAAGTCAATCTCAACTTAGAATAGGATGAAGTCAAGGCTTTATGCCAAAGAAGAATCGATCTGCTATAACAGACAGCGACCAGATCGATGACCAGATCGATACCTACAGCGAGGAACCAGAACGATTGAGTCATCAATCCATCAGCTGACATCACCCTACACATCATATACACTTGCCACATCAAGATCAAAGGCCGTCCAACAGGGATTGGAAAGAAGATCTTCGACTATACATTTATAAGGAAAGAGACCGTTAGCAATCTGCTTTCCATAACTTAAAGAATGAGTCAACCTTTCCTATATGGCAAGAACAGATATGATGGAAACCATTGATTGGCAATATACCATCTATCTCACGCCAATCAACAACGGCTAGAATTTCAATATTCAATGCCTATATAGTTGAAGTCAACAATCTGGAAAGGTGTGAACTCACGCGAGCTATACTGTTGTTATACTTTCAACCACTCTGCATTCCAGATTTTAGAGCTTCAACAATCTGTGATCCAACATCACATCAACCACCTCGATTCAAGTCTGTCTTATCGAGAGAAAGAAGATCACCCTGCTAGCTAGTAGTTTTCTAGTGGTAACGTAGAGGTAATCTGTTGTAAAGGGACACGACCCTTCATTCGTGCATAAGTATCATTCTAGTTGTGATTGATACTTGTGACTCGTTCTCCACGAGTATAAAGAAGCAGAGTATCCTAGTAGTGGATAATCTGGTCTAGTTTTTGACCAGATCGTGGACGTAGGGATTTCCTGAACCACGTTAAACAACCGTGTGCTTTATATTTCTGCATTTTTAGTTTCTGTTGTTTATTATTCTAACTCTCTACACAATCATCCATCTGCATCTAAATCTATCTCTCTAATCAATCTGATTAATATTTAAGGTTTTCTAATCAAGAGCAATCATTAATCCACCATTATTCCGCACTCACTCTACACTCAGAAAGTAATAAGATCACTCTTATTATCAACTAAGTGTTTTCACTAAGGGAGTAATCTGTTTGAACTAAATCTGCTATTGATCTGTATATCGATCTGTTTAGTCACCAAACCTTGCTCTTTCGGGACCAACAAGTGGTATCAGAGCAGTGGTTCAAACTGACCATTGTTTTGTTTCACAAGGTTAATACCTGCGTGGTCTACTTGAATAGATCTAGAAAATCTTTTCATCATTTGCATCCTATCTGTCATTATGGAATCATCTGTTATTAGGGCATGCGAAGAATTCTCCATTCAAGGTTACAGAGAGTGGAGTTTCAGAATAAAGATGTGTCTCAAGGCTCATCACTGCCTTATGTGGAAGGTAATTGAAGAAGGACCATTAACCATTACAGAAGAAACTACTCGTATCACAGAGACAGGAGCGGTTAAAGAATCAGTACTAAAGGATCCCAGAAAATATACCTCTGAAGAAAGGAGAGAAGCAAATCTTGATGATTTTGCCAAAGGGATCATCTCCAGCACGGTCAAAGGCATACATCTGGCCAAAATCCAAGATTTGGATACTGCCAAAGAGATGTGGGAAACCTTAAGAGACCTAGCCCTAGGATCTGAAGTTATGATCGAGAACAAGCTGTCTCTAGCCTGCAACAAATATGACGAATTCAAAATGAAACCAGGCGAGACAATAGAACATATGAAAATGTGATTCACTGGAATTCTTCTTGAGATATCCGCATTCAAAAAGAACAAATATTCTCAAAGGGAGAAGAACATGAAAGTTCTTAGAGCTCTTCCACCAAGCTGGGAGATCTATGCAGCAATGCAACCTCTAAGAGCAGACTTCAATGATCTGTCAACTGAAGCCTTATTTGATCATCTCGAAGGTCATGAGTGTGACATCCAAAGAATTCGAGGACCAGACCATCTGTCTAAAAAGGCAGAAAGCAGCTCGAAGAAGGACAAATAGGTAGCCTTCAAAGCGAAGAGCAAACCAGATGATCCTTCTGAGTCCGTTACTCTAGATGAAGAGAAAGGCTATGACAAACTCTTAAAAGAGTTCGCAATGATCGCCAAACGAATGGACAAGATGGAAACCAGATCGAAGAAATTCAGACGCTTCTACAAAGATAACAAGAGAAACTTCAACAAGAAGTACGACAATGATCGATCAGATGACAAGAACGAGTCAAAAAAGCAGACTGTCAAAACTACAAAGACTTCTAGCTCTACAGACTACACCTGCTTTGAATGTGGCAGAGCAGGTCACTTCAAAACAGATTGCCCTGATCTGTCCAGAAGTCAAAGAGATGAGCTAAGAGCCAAAAGAGATCGAAAGCTTAAATTTGAGCGCAAAGCCATGATAGCTGAACAGAACTCAAGCAGCTCGAGTCACTTCTCAGACAACACATCAGAAAATGATGAAGCCTTCATTGCTGATGATAAAGAAAGCTGGAATGAATGCTATGTAGGATTGGACAACGGGCTAGATGAAGTTGAGGTAAATACTTGCTACTCAAATTCCTCAAATTATGATAATGA
Organism: Leonotis leonurus; assembly: GCA_026898415.1. Classification (NCBI taxonomy): domain Eukaryota; kingdom Viridiplantae; phylum Streptophyta; class Magnoliopsida; order Lamiales; family Lamiaceae; genus Leonotis; species Leonotis leonurus. Next base: position 8,113 of record JAPKLX010001265.1, read on the forward strand.
TCATGAACAGGAAAGCGAAGATCAAGCAGAATACTCATGGAATGAAATAGATGAGATGTTCAAAAGCTACTCAAGTATCAAGAGACTATTTAAAGAAGTTGTTGAAGAGAACGACAGATTGAAGAAAGTCGAGCAAATTTTAAGCACAGCAAATACACAATTTGTTGCTAAAGTAAACGATCTGGAAGAACAGATCATGAGTAAAGACAATGAGATCCACACACTTAACTCAAAAGTTAAGGATCTGGTTACAAGAAACAATATTGCTGAAGAAAAGATCAAGAAGGGAAAAGAAATGATCTACAAGAGTGATGAACGTGCCAAGTTGCTAATCAATCTGCAACAAAAGGGCACATCTGGATTAGGGTATCCAGGTTACTCAGAAAAGCTTTCTGGAACTGTAAACTTCGTACCAGAAAGGAAGCAGATACCAGATCAAGTGAAGGACTTGAAAAACAAGAAAGGTCATCCTCAAAAGATGATAATAAAAGATGGAAAGAACAGAAAGTATTATCAAACAAAGGGACAACCAGCTCAATACACAGAAACAAGACATCTTCAAAGAGTAAATGTCAACAGGACAAAAATTGTCAACCAGACAGTTCCTACTAAGAAAGGATTGAAGAAGGGTGAAATAGAGAGATATCATCCATCTGAAATTCACTCTGTATCTAAAATAGATAATGAGGGAAACATCATTACCTGCTATATTGCTGTCCCTAACCCTAGAATGTTCTGGATTCGAAAAGGATTTTTTGCTGATAATCAAGCACCCAAACGTTGAAAGGGTAGCTAAGTGTAATTAATTGTAGGATCAAAGAACTGCAAGAAGGAGTAAGATAGCAAGAGGAACTATCTGGATTATAGATAGTGGTTGTTCAAAACACATGACTTGTGACAAGAACCTACTGACAGATTACATAGAGAAACCAGGCCCACAGGTCACTTTTGGATGTAATTCAAAAGGATATACCAGAGGGTATGGAAACATCAAAGTTGGCAAGACCACTATCACTAATGTGTCATATGTTGAGGGTCTTAGTCACAATCTGTTTTCTGTAAGTCAGTTTTGTGCTAATGGTAATCAGATTGTTTTTGATACTAACAACTGTCTAGTGAAGAACAAGGAAGGAGATGAAATACTCCTTACCGGTAAACTGCAGGATAGATTATATATAGTCCAGTGGACCAATTAGATCGAGACCTGCTTAGTCACTAAGACTGTATCAGAAACCAGCTGGTTATGGCATAAGAGACTAAACCATCTAAACTTTAAATCAATCAACAGGATTGCCAAGGAAAAGTTAGTGGAAGGACTACCAGATCAAGTGTATGATAAAGATCACATATGTGATGCTTGTCAAGCTGGGAAGCAAACCAGATCATCCTTTGCAAGCAAGACAGCTCACTCAACATCAAGAATATTAGAACTGTTACACCTTGATCTGTTTGGACCAGTCAAACCTCTAAGCATCAATGGAAGAAAGTACACATTGGTAATCATAGATGATTACTCAAGATTCACTTGGGTCATCTTTCTGCTGAAGAAGAAAGAAACCCTAGACAAGCTTCCTGACTTTCTACACAAGATTACTAAACAGAAAGAGATAAGCATAACCTCTATCAGAACAGATCGAGGAACAGAATTTCTCAACCAGAAGATCGAAGCATATTGCAATAAGATGGGAATCACTCATCAAACATCTGCTGCTCGAACTCCCCAACAGAATGGAGTTGTTGAAAGGAGAAACAGATCGATAAAAGAAGCAGCTCGCACAATGCTTAATGCAACCAACCTACCAAAGAAATTCTGGGCTGAAGCCATATATACAGCATGCTACACTCAAAACAGATCATCCATCATACTCAGACATGGAAAGACTCCATATGAACTATGGAACAACAGAAAACCTAAGATTTCTTCTTTTAGAACTTTTGGTTGTTTATGTTACATACACAATAATGGGAAATCACAGTTGAAAACTTTTGATAGCAAAACTGATCCTGGAATATTCTTAGGATATTCTGATGTCAGTAAAGCTTATCGAGTCTACAATAAGAATTCTCATATTGTGGAAGTAACACCTCATGTTGTTTTTGATGAGTCTATTGTTGAGTACAGATCACTAGATGAAAAGCAGACAGAAAATCAAGTGACTACCAGAAGGATGAATGAACTTTTACTTGAAGATATTCTTATCTGGAATTCAAAAAGTGAGGATGAAGAAATTAACACACCACCTGTTGCTGAAGAGATCATACAGCAAGGGGGAATATTACTACACAATCTGGATGAAAACAGATCATCAACAGAAAACAATGAAACAACCATTGCAAATGATGATCAACCTCTAGAAGGAAGTCCAGATGAGAATCCATTTCAAGCTACATCAACAGCACACCCTGAATTTGAGGAACCAACAGATCAACCTGATCCTGAGTTATCTGATGAAGAAATGACCAGGAGAAGAAGATGGATACAAGACCATCCACCAGAACAGATCGTTGGGAACCCATCAGATCGTGTGAAAACAAGAAGAATGCATGGAGAAAGTGCATTGTTGAGCTGTTACCTCTCTCGCATGGAGCCATCTGATGCTTATGAAGCACTCCAAGATGCAGATTGGATAACCGCAATGCAAGAAGAACTAAATGAGTTCAAAAGAAATGAAGTCTGGTATCTCGTGAACAGACCCAAACACCAAGGAGTAATAGGTGTAAAATGGGTGTTCAAAAACAAACGAGATGAAAATGGTGAAGTAGTCAGAAACAAAGCCAGATTGGTAGCTAAAGGCTATAATCAACAAGAAGGCATTGATTTTGATGAAACATTCGCACCAGTAGCCAGATTAGAAGCTATAAGGCTATTTCTAGCATATGCTGCTCACAAACGGTTCAAGGTATACCAGATGGACGTCAAAAGTGCCTTCCTTAATGGTATTCTTGAAGAAGAAGTATACGTGGAACAGCCACCTGGATTTGATGAAGCAGATCCAGATCAGAAAGTATACAGACTGGCTAAGGCAGTCTATGGTCTAAAACAAGCCCCTAGAGCTTGGTATGAGACCTTATCAACCTTCCTACTAGAATCTGGATTTAGAAGAGGATCTGTTGACAAGACTTTGTTCATCATCAAAGTCAAAGAAAATATTCTCTTAGTCCAGATCTATGTAGATGATATCATCTTTGGATCTCAATCTACCTATCTGTGTGACAAATTTGCTGAACTTATGAAAAATAAGTATCAAATGTCCATGATGGGAGAAATGAGTTTCTTCTTAGGTCTACAGGTCAAACAGCTACCAGATGGTATCTTTATTAATCAGACAAAATACATCAATGATCTGCTGGGCAAGTTTGGATTAAAAGACAGTAATCCAGTGAAAATTCCAATGCAGACAAATGGGAAAATTGGTCCAGATTCCGAAGGAAAACCAGCTAATATTACTCAATATAGAGGGATCATAGGATCACTACTCTACCTAACTGCCAGTCGACCTGACATCACCTTTGCAGTTGGAGTATGTGCTAGATATCAAGCAAATCCCAAAGAGTCTCACATGGAAGCAGCTAAGAAGATGTTGGTCCCGAAAGAGCAAGGTTTGGTGTATGGGGGGGGGGGAATACACCAAACACTACCTTTTTCAGTTTTACTTGACAGTTTGTGTTGGTCCCGAAAGAGCAAGGTTTGGTGTATGGGGGGGGAATACACCAAATACTAACTTTTCAGTTTTACTTGACAGTTTATAAGAGAGCTCAAGCTATTCTATACAAGAAATTGCTTGGTAGTGACTAAACAGATCGATATACAGATCAACAGCTGATTTAGTCCAAACAGATTACTCTCTTGGTGACAACACTTAGCAGACAATAAGAGTGATCTTATTACTTTCTAAGTGTAGAGTGAGTGCGGAATAATGGTGGATTTAGTGAATGCTCTTGTTTAAAAAAAAACCTTAAGAAGTTAATCAGATCGTTTAAGCAGATTGGTTGAGAATGCAGATTATGTGATAGTGCACAGGGCAATAATAATAAACAACAGATAAGAAAGAATGCAGGAATGTAAAGCACACTGTTGTTTAACGTGGTTCGGGAAACCCCTACGTCCACGATCTGGTCAAACCTAGACCAGATTATCCACTACTAGGATACTCTGCTTCTTTATACTCGTGGAGAACGAGTCACAAGTACCAATCAAAGCTAGAGTGATACTTATGCACGAATGGAGGGTCGTGTCCCTTTACAACAGATTACCTCTACGTTACCACTAGAAAACTACTAGCTAGCAGGGTGATCTCCTTTCTCTCGACAAGACAGACTTGAATCGAGGTGGTTGGTGTGATGTAGAATCACAAGATGTTGAAGCTCTAAGTCTGGAATGCAGAGTGTTTTAAAGATAATTGCAGTGTTGCTCGCGTGTATTCTCTCTATATTTCCAGATTGTTGTCTTCAACTATATAGGCATTGAATATTGAAATTCTAGCCGTTGTCGATTGGCGTGAGATAGATGGTATATTGCCAATCAATGATTTCCATCATATCTGTTTTTGCCATATAAGAAAGGTAGACTCAATCTTTGATTTATGGAAATCAGATTGTTAACGGTCTCTTTCCTTATATGTTTAAAATCATAGATCTTCTTTCCAAACCCTGTTGGATGGACTTTGATCTTGACGTGGCAAGTATATATGATGTGTAGGATGATGTCAGCTAATGACTTGATGACTCAATCGTTCTGGTTCATCGCTGTAGGCATCGATCTGGTCATCGATCTGGTCGCTGTCTGTTACAGCAGATCGACTCTTCTGGGCGTGAAATCTTGACCTTCATCCTATTCTAAGTAGAGAATGACTTCTATAGGAACATATCCTTTACATTTTAAGTCATCTCCTAATCTGATACATAACACAGATCTGTCTATCTATAGCGATCTGGTTTTACATGAAGAACAGATTATGTTCTAAACTAGCTAAGTGTGTTTCGAGAAGCCATCATCAACACTAAAACTTTAGGGTTCCCAACAATTTCCCCCTTGTTGATGATGTCGAAACCACACTTTACAAGAAATCCTATCAGAAAATACAGAACGATCTGGTCAGGTCTTCCAGATTGTTGTTTAGCACGTTATTAATGTTTATAACGTTTTAGGATAGTTTATATGTGTTCTGGACAATGAATTGTTGTCATCAGAAACTCAAAATGGATTTCATATATTGATAAGAAGTCAAGAGAGGTTACAAATAGACAGAACAGATCATAAGAAAATGCAGATCATAAGATATGGGAAATAAGACTGCTATCTGCTTTTTCTTCTCTCCTCTTGTTGCTTCTTCATTTTGGCTCTGGTCTCATCAGATATCAGCTGCACGCTCTCGTATACTCCTTCTCTCACCCTTATGTAGTCAGGGTCTTCAGCATCAACCTTATACCCTCTGTTTTCTGCTAGTTGGTTAATGAAGTTTAGCAGAAATGTTTTGTCAGGGAGGTCTGTCCCAGGAATAGTGGGACAGGTTCTGAACTCCCTTTCTGGAGCAGTTATCTGAATTTGGGCTTTTGCAGCAGCAGCTCTGATCTCTTCTACCAGATTCCTTGCATCATTCTGGTCAAGGTATAAGTTGAAAGCTGCATTTGGTGACCCCTCACAGTAGAGAGGTTCTTTGAGGAAATATCGGCACATGATGAATCCATACTTCAGCCCTTCAAACCCCTCCTTCAGATGATCTGGGACCCAGTTGGTCTCTCCCTGTTTTGTCAAAGTTTTGCGTATGGGAGCAGATGAGAACCAGCTGGATCCAGCTCTTTTCTTTTTCTTGGGTGGTTGGGACTGGCTTGAGCTTGGAGTAAATGTCTTCTGGGCTTGAAATGAGGGAGAGCTGGCTGGTTTCTTTGCAGTGGATTGACCAGATCCAGACATGCTCTTCTGTTTGGTTTGTGCTGCTGTCTCTTTCTTCTTCTCCTGTGCAGCAGACGGCAGCTTTTTCTTCCCAAGTCCTTCCCCCTTTTCGACATCATCAATAAACGATTGAATGAATGTCTTGAGGGAGTTGACCTCAGTCTTCAGCTCTGCGACCTCCTTGGCAGTTTCAATTCTGCTTGACAGCAGCGAGGTGATGTTGAGATTTGAGTCGTTGATCTGTTTCTGAAGAGAGGCTCTTGAGTTGATCAGATCAGTTTTGAGCTCTTCTTGATCGCCCTTGATGTCAGCAGTTTCATCAAAATAAGATTTGATGAGAGTTGATGAGGGGTATTGCAGATCGCGTAACTTCCTTTCAACAAATGCTTTGCCGTCAGATTCGAACTGTCGGAGCAGTGATCTGGTGTATGTGTTTGCTTCTTTGACTATGTCTGCTGTGAGACCATCAGTCTGCTCCTGGACAATGGCGTGTACCATGTCTTTCTCTTTGGCTGCAAACGCACTGATGATCTTGTACATTTCCTTCACTTTGAATTCTGTAGAGAACAAATTCTGATCAATCTGTGCCTTACGTTCTTCAGCTGCTGCACGATCATCATCCATTTTCTTACTGATCTCTTCAATCTTCTGTCTGCAGATTTTCCTCAGATCAGAATCGACCTTATTGACCTGAGTTTGCAGGTGGTCGTTGAATTCTGTTAGTATGCGTGTGGCTTCGTCTTGGACTGTGGTCAGTGTGCCGTACATATACTGATCCACCTTCTTGGAAATGAGATCTCGGATTTGTGTATGAGACAGTGATTGATGTTGGTCCATCAATATGTCCTCCAGGGTGAATGACTGCACATGAACATTCTGTGTAGCTGCAACAGCAGGAGTGATAATTTCATTTGTGAGCTCGCCGCCGATGGTCTGACCAAGAAGTTCTTCCTCTGCTGATGCAGGTTCTTTCACAGTTGGTGCAGGTGGGGTAGTAGTCTGCACACCAGTGTCAGTCATGACCTGGTCTGGTGCAGGTTCTGCTATTGCTGCACCCTGTTGGTGAGCAGCAGATGGAGTCTCAGGTTCTGCATGATCGACTACACTGTCATAAAATTGGAGCTTGCCAGCCTTCTCATAAATTTCTCTCAAATTTATCTGTAACTTCTGAGCTTCGAGCTGGGCAATTGCGAGAATGGACTGGGAGTAGCTTTCTCGTAGTTCAGCCACAGATGACACTTCAAATAGCTCTCAGGTTCTGCATGATCGACTACAGTGTGGCTTCCTCTGCCTTGAGCTGGTCAATTGTTCGGACTTTAAGAAGCGCATCTAAAACATAGAACTCCTTGTCTTTAATCAGCAACAGCAATTTGACCCTTTTTGCTGCATCATAGCTCTCTGATGTGAGCTGGATGCCTGGAAATGTGCTGATTACGGCTCTGTCAGCTTCTGCTTCAATCATTTTCATAACAGTCTGAGCTGTTTTATTCTCCACATCTTCATCTGAAGATTCAATTGCTTCTTCATCTTCTTCAATGATTTTTCTAGAGGCTCAGCAGAAGATGAGCTGATCGTGTGAGCTGGAGAAAAATCCCTGGGCTGATCTGGGTGTACTGTTGACAGAGGTTCCACATCTTCTGGTTCATCAACCAGTACAACCACTTCTTCCTCCTCAACCTCCTGTTGAGGGATGGTGACTGCTGCAGCAGCAGGGGCTTCGGTCTGTATCTCACCAGACAGTTTGTGAAGCCTTCTGCGTTTGGATTTGGGCTGCTGTGCTGCCGTAGAGGTGTCTGTTTCAACAGAGCTTGCTCTCCTGGTGGTTCTCTTGGTAGGGGTTCTCTCTGTTTGCTTCTCCTTGGTTGCTTGAGATTTTGTGGAGCGATCTGCTGGACCAGATGGAGGAATCCAGATGGGATTCGAGTTCCCCATCTCCATCAGAGCGTTAAGGATAACAGGGTCCTTTGCTCTGGTAATCAGATTCGCTGAAATGCCCATCGACATTTCAATCTGATGTTGGTCCTTTGGAAAATGTTGCCTGGTGTTGAATTCAACTGTGGTATCCCACTGATGTTGGGGAAAGAAAGATGTAAGCATAAAGCTTATTTTGGTTGAATGCCTCAGGCTGCTCCTTTTCACTTCTATTCCAGGGGAGCTGCCTTTCACAGGTACGATCATCTTAGCCTCCTTTGCTAATAGATCGTATAAGATCCTGCTCCAGTTGACAGGCAGATTGAGAACCACTGTAGCTAATATCCTGAACTTCTCAGGAGTAACCTGGTCGTAAGACCCATTGTGATTGAGGAAGATTCGCTGTACGAATTCAAATAGGATCCTGAATTCTGGTGCAAGAAGTGCTCGGACAAACATCCTGTTTGTGTAATGGATGGGGACTATCATCACCATTTCCACAGCGTCTTGCAGCTGTTCTGCAGTGATTTCACCTAAGTCAAGGCCTTCATCTTTGATTTTATAAGCAGCGTTGATGATGTTGATAACATTGTAGGGTGTGTTGCTGACTGTATTCCCTTTGCTCACCCTGATGGTGGCCTCATCTCCACCTCTCTCTCCCTGCCATGAGAGGTAGAAGGCTGCAACATCCTTAGGAAGGAAGTGCACAGGATGTGAAGTAATAATATTGTAGAAACCTACATAGAACATAATAGCATGTATGTGAGCACTATTCTTCCATCAGTGAAGTATAAGTGCCACAAAAGCAGTTTATGCAGTTCTTATATAATTTATAACACAGAAGTTTCAAGTAGAAATGCAGAGTAAAAGCAGTTTTACATATGAACAAGTACGAAAAGAATGATAAACAAACTAAATATAAAACCTTTGCATTGACGGACAAGATCAAACGCCTTATCCAGTTTATGAAACCCGAAGGTATCAAGAACCGCGAAGAGGTCTTGGTGAATATAAGGTTTCAGAAAACTTGCTTGCTCGAGGAAAATAGAAGATTTTGGTGCCATTTTTGCTAAAGAACAGAGTTTTTGCGAAGGAAGAGAGAACTTTGGAAAGCAGAGAATTTTCTAAGTGTTTGAGAAAGTTTGCAAGTGTAAGTGATACACGAACCGCCTTATCAATCTATATGCGCAAAAAGGAAGATAAGTAAGGTAATAAAATATTCAGAAATCCTTCCCTTTTTCAGCTTTCCCGCCTTTCCATGTACTAGGTTTTCAACCCATAGTCGCCTCTCTTTTTCGTATGATGCACGCGCTATGATCGAACGGTTATGAGATGGTGCGTTATTTTTGATGCAATCTTTTATCTCTCTTTTTCTAGATTTGGTAGATATTTTTCTCGATCACGTCTCCCAATTACTGCATGCAATCATCAAAAATAGATGATTTTGAAATCTAATGTCAGAGTATAGATATTTAGTCACCGTATATAGTTGACCTTTCCCCCTTAACCAAGTAATATAATATTTAATGGAAATATTAAGTCTATATCCACGTGGCATTAGGTAATCTGGTTGAGGTCAATTTCCTTTCTGGTAACTGCTCTCTGTTCGAGGCATCTTTCATCTTTCTGGTTGAAGCTCTTCTGGTTCAACTTTCTGTTAAAGTTGACTAGCTTCACTTTGGGACTTGCTGGTTTGAGACTCTCTGGTTGATCATTCTGTCTCTGAGACTTGCTGGTTTTGAGACTCTCTGGTTTATCATTCTGTCTCTGAGACTTGCTGGTTTTGAGACTCTCTGGTTTATCATTCTGTCTCTGAGACTTGCTGGTTTTGAGACTCTCTGGTTTTGCCTTCTGTCAAAGACTTGCTGGTTTGAGATTCTCTGGTTTATCATTCTGTCTCTGATCAATCTAGTTACTTTCTTTTAATAATTCCCGGGTGGAATATATTCAATCTGTATTGACATGTGTGTTAGTGAGCTGGTGTTAGTTCCCTGTTGGAATTTCTAGTGATCTGGATCTTGTCACTCTGGGCCATGATGATCTGGTTTTGATTCTCTGTAAGATTTTATCAATCTGAATCATGATGATCTGGTTTTGATTCCCTGTAGGAATTTATCAATCTGGATCATCATGATCTGGTTTTGATTCCCTGTAGGAATTTATCAATCTGGATCATGATGATCTGGTTTTGATTATCTGTTGGAATATTGAGTTTGATCTGGTTCAGATCAATCTGGTTCTTTCTTCAAGATTTAAAAGTCCTAGTTTTCCACAAAGCATCTTAAATCTTTCTTCTGGTAATGCTTTAGTGAGAATGTCTGCTCTCTGAATCTCAGTGTGTATCTTCTCAATCTGTACATGTTTTCTCTCTACATGGTCTCTTATAAAATGATGTCGTACATCCACATGTTTGCATCTGGTATGCAAAACAGGATTCTGTGTGATGACTATAGCACTTGAGCTGTCACAGAAAATTGGTATTTCCTTGACATCAATCTCGTAGTCTTTAAGCTGTTGTCTTAACCATAGTATTTGAGCACAACAACTTCCAGCTGCCATATATTCTGCTTCTGTAGTTGAAGTGGCAACTGATGTCTGTTTCTTTGAAAACCAAGAAATCAGTTTATTTCCCAGAAACTGACATGTACCAGATGTTGACTTTCTGTCCAGTTTGCATCCAGTATAATCTGAGTTAGTGTATCCAGTTAGCTCAAAGTTGTCTTCACATGGATACCATAATCCTATATGGGCTGTTCCCTTAAGGTATCTTAGTATCTTCTTAGCTGCTTCCATGTGAGACTCTTTGGGGTTTGCTTGATATCTAGCGCATACTCCTACTGCAAAAGTGATGTCCGGTCGACTTGCAGTTAGATAGAGTAAAGATCCTATGATCCCTCTGTATTGTGTAACATTAGCTGGTTTTCCATCGGGATCTGGACCAATTTTCCCATTGGTCTGCATTGGGATTTTCACTGGATTACTGTCTTTTAATCCAAACTTGGTCAGCAGATCGTTGATGTATTTTGTCTGATTGATAAAGATACCATCTGGTAGTTGCTTGACCTGCAAACCTAAGAAGAAACTCATTTCTCCCATCATGGACATCTGATACTTATTTTTCATAAGTTCAGCAAATTTGTCACACAGATAGGTAGATTGAGATCCAAAAATGATATCATCTACATAGATCTGGACTAAGAGAATGTTTTCTTTGACTTTGATGATGAACAAAGTCTTGTCAACAGATCCTCTTCTAAATCCAGATTCCAGTAGGAAGGTTGATAAGGTCTCATACCAAGCTCTGGGAGCTTGTTTTAGACCATAGACTGCCTTAGTCAGTCTGTATACTTTCTGATCTGGATCTGCTTCTTCAAATCCAGGTGGCTGTTCCACGTATACTTCTTCTTCAAGGATACCATTGAGGAAGGCACTTTTGACGTCCATCTGGTATACCTTGAACCGTTTGTGAGCAGCATATGCTAGAAATAACCTTATAGCTTCTAATCTGGCTACTGGAGCGAATGTTTCATCAAAATCAATGCCTTCTTGTTGATTATAGCCTTTAGCTACCAATCTGGCTTTGTTTCTGACTACTTCACCATTCTCATCCCGTTTGTTTTTGAACACCCACTTTACACCTATCACACCTTGGTGTTTGGGTCTGTCAACGAGATACCAGACTTCATTCCTTTGGAACTCATTGAGTTCTTCTTGCATTGCTGTTATCCAATCTGCATCTTGAAGTGCTTCATAAGCATCAGAAGGTTCCATGCGAGAGAGATAACAGCTCAATAATGCACTTTCTCCATGCATTCTTCTGGTCTTCACACGATCTGATGGGTTCCCAACGATCTGATCTGGTGGATGGTCTTCTATCCATCTTCTTCTCCTGGTCATTTCTTCATCAGATAACTCAGGATCAGGTTGATCTGTTGGTTCCTCAAATTCAGGGTGTGCTGTTGATGTAGCATGAAATGGATTCTCATCTGGACTTTCTTCTGGATGTTGATCATTATTTGTATTAATTGTATCATTGTCTTCTGTTGATGATATGTTCTCATCCAGGTTAAGTAGCGATATTCCCCCTTGCTGTATGATCTCCTCAGCAACAGGTTGAGTGATAACTTCTTCATCCTCACTTCTAGAATTCCAGATAAGAATATCTTCTAGTAATAGATCATTCATCCTTCTGGTTGTCACCTGATTGTCTGTCTGCTTTTCATCTGGTGATCTGTACTCAACAATAGACTCATCAAAAACAACATGAGGTGTTACTTCCACAATATGAGAATTCTTATTGTAAACTCGATAAGCTTTACTGATATCAGAATATCTTAAGAATATTCCAGGGTCAGTTTTGCTATCAAAAGTTTTCAACTGAGATTTCCCATTATTGTGTATGTAACATAAACAGCCAAAAGTTCTAAAGTAGGAGATCTTAGGCTTTCTGTTGTTCCATATTTCATATGGAGTCTTTCCATGTCTGAGTGTGATGGACGATCTGTTTTGCGTATAGCAGGCAGTGTAGATGGCTTCTGCCCAGAATTTCTTTGGTAGATTGGTCGAGTTGAGCATTGTGCGTGCTGCTTCTTTGAGTGATCTGTTTCTCCTTTCAACAACTCCATTCTGTTGAGGAGTTCGAGCAGCAGACGTTTGATGAGTGATTCCCATCTTGTTGCAATATGCTTCAATCTTCTGGTTGAGAAATTCTGTTCCTCGATCTGTTCTGATAGAGGTTATACTCATCTCTTTCTGCTTAGTGATCTTGTGTAGAAAATCAGGGAGCTTGTCTAGAGTCTCTTTCTTCTTTAACAGAAAGATAACCCACGTGAATCTTGAGTAGTCATCTATGATTACTAATGTGTACTTTCTCCCATTGATACTTAGTGGTTTGACTAGTCCAAACAGATCAAGGTGTAACAGCTCTAGTATTCTTGATGTTGAGTGAGCTGCTTTGCTCGTGAAGGTTGATCTGGATTGTTTTCCAGCTTGACAAGCGTCACATATGTGATCTTTATCATACACCTGATCTGGTAGTCCTTCTACTAATCTTTCCTTGGCAATCCTGTTGATTCATTTGAAATTAAGATGACTTAATCTCTTATGCCATAACCAGCTTGTTTCTGATACAGTCTTAGTGACTAAGCAGGTCTCGATCTGGTTTGTCCACTGGACAATATATAACCTATCCTGCAGTTTACCGGTAAGGAGTATTTCATCTCCTTCCTTGTTCTTCACCAGACAGTTGTTAGTATCAAAAACAATCTGATTACCATTAGCACAAAACTGACTTACAGAAAACAGATTGTGACTAAGACCCTCTACGTATGACACATTTGTGATAGTAGTCTTGCCTACTCTGATGTTTCCATACCCTCTGGTATACCCCTTTGAATTACATCCAAAAGTGACCTGTGGGCCTGGTTTCTCTATGTAATCTGTCAGTAGATTCTTGTCACAAGTCATGTGTTTTGAGCAACCGCTATCTATAATCCAGATAGTTCCTCTAGCTATCTTGCTTCTTCTTGCAGTTCTTTGATCCTGCAATTAATCAAACTTAGCTACCCTTTCAACGCTTGGGTGCTTGATTATTAGTAAACAATCCTTTTCGAATCCAGAACATTCTAGGGTTAGGAACAACAATATAGCAGGTAATGATATTTCCCTCATTATCTACTTTAGATACAGAGTGTATTTCAGATGGATGAAATCTCTCTATTTTATCGTTCTTCAATCCTTTCTTAACTGGTGCTGTCCTGTTGACATCATTGTTTGGTGATGTCCTGTTGATCCTTTTGTTGTGGATATGATCTGATTTTGTGTAGTAGGCTGGTTGACCTTTCGATTGATGGTATTGCTTGTTGTCAGTCTGTTTTATGACCATCTTTTGAGGAAGACCTTTCTTGTTTTTCAAGTCTTTCACTTGATCTGGTATTCTCTTCCTTTCTGGTACGAAGCTTATAGTTCCTGAAGATTTTTCTGAGTGACCTGGATATCCCAATCCAGATGTTCCCTTTTGTTGCAGATTGATTAGCAGCTTGGCACGCTCATCACTCTTGTAGATCATTTCTTTTCCTTTCTTGATCTTTTCTTCAGCAACATTGTATCTTGAGATCAGATCCTTAACTTTTGAGTTAAGAGAGTGAATCTCACTGTCTTTGCTCTTGATCTGTTCTTCCAGATCAGTACCTTTGGCAACAAATTTAGTGTTTGCTGTGCTTAAGATCTGCTCAACTTTCTTCAATCTGTCATTCTCTTCAACAACTTCTTTAAACAGTCTTTTGATGCTTGAGTAGCTTTTGAACATCTCATCTATTTCATTCCATGAGTATTCTGCTTGATCTTCACTTTCCTGTTCAAGATTGTTACCATCATCTGAGGAATTTGAGTTGCAAGAATTTACCTCAACTTCATCTAGACCGTTGTCCAAGCCTACATAGCATTCATTCCAGCTTTCTTCGTCTTCAGCAATGAAAGCCTCATCATTTTCTGATGAACTGTCTGAGAAATGACTTGAGCTGCTGGAGTTTTGTTCAGCTATCATGGCTTTGCGCTCATATTTAAGCTTTCGATCTCTTTTGGCTCTCAGTTCTTCTCTTTGGCTTTTGGATAGATCAGGACAATCTGTTTTGAAATGACCTGTTCTGCCACATTCAAAACAAGTGTAATCTGTAGAGCTAGAGGTCTTTGTTGTTTTAGCAGTCTGCTGTTTAGATTCATTTTTGTCATCAGATCGATCATTATCATACTTCCTGTTGAAGTTCCTTCTGTTATCCTTGTAGAAGCGTCTGTATTTCTTCGATCTGGTTTCCATCTTGTCCATTCGTTTAGCTATCATTGCAAATTCTTTTAAGAGTTTGTCATAGCCTTTCTCTTCATCTGGAGTAACAGACTCAGAAGGATCATCTGGTTTGCTCTTCGCTTTGAAGGCTACCTCTTTGTCCTTCTTTGAACTGTTATCTGCCTTTTTGGACAGATGATCTGGTCCTCGAATTCTTTGAATGTCACATTCATGACCTTCGAGATGATCAAATAAGGCTTCAGTGGACAGATCGTTGAAGTCAGCTCTTAGAGGTTGCATTGCTGCATAGATCTCCCAACTTGGTGGAAGAGCTCTAAGAACTTTCATGTTTTTCTCCCTTTGAGTATACTTGTTCTTTTTGAACGCAGATATCTCTAGGAGAATTCCAGTGAATCTCATCTTCATCTGTTCTATTGTCTCGCCAGGTTTCATTTTGAACTCATCGTATTTGTTGCAGGCTAGAGACAACTTGTTCTCGATCATCACTTCAGATCCTAAGGCTAGGTCTCTCAAGGCTTCCCACATCTCTTTGGCAGTATCCAGATCTTGGATTTTAGCCAGATGTATGCCTTTGACCGTGCTGGAGATGATCCCTTTGGCAAAATCATCGAGATTTGCCTCTCTCCTTTCTTCAGAGGTGTATTTTCTGGGATCTTTTAATACAGTTTCCTTGACTGCTCCTGTATCTGTGATACGGGTAGTTTCTTCGGTAATTGCCAATGGCCCTTCTTCGATTACCTTCCACATTAAGCAGTGATGGGCTTTGAGACACATTTTGATCCTGAAGCTCCATTCTCTATATCCTTGAATTGAGAATTCTTCGCAAGCCCTGATAACAGAGGACTCCATAACAGACAGTATGCAAGTGAATGAAAAAGATTTTTCTAGATCTATTCAAGTAGACCACGCAG
>JAPKLX010001700.1:0-18679 GCA_026898415.1 Leonotis leonurus
ATGTTAGGTTCAACAAACAAAATAACAACAGAATAAGATACCTAACACGGTTCAATGTCTTCATACATTGAACTCGTGTCGTATCTAGAGTGTCCAAAATCCTGGAGTTCTCCTTTCTTCTTTAATTATTACATCATTTTTGTTGTTTTGAAACAGTTTTCAATATATTTCATTAAATTCCTATTCCGCGTAGGCCCCCTTCTGCGGGGCGTTACAGAGTGGTATCAGAGCTCAGGTTCGCTCTGGATACGAAAACCATTTTCCCTTATTTCTCGAGTCTAGAATTTGTTTCTCTAGATTCATAAAAGTGATATAATTCTTCGGCCATCTCGTAGCGCTCTTCACCACCTCAAAAAGAAGGTAATAATATTTTCAAATGATTACGATGTTTTCAAAATAATTTGCAAATGCTTTTAAAATGACATGTATAAGTCATGTTATATGAAGTGAAATGTTATGATGAATACACGTATGAAACTGTGAGAATCATTTCTGAAGTTACCCATGAAAATGAATATTGAAAAGTTTACGTGATATATTGATTCAATTATGAAAGTGTAATGTTTGGTCGTAAAGTGAGACATGGATATGTTTTATGTGATCAAGATAGGGCCGTAGAAACCCTTGAGATCAAATGGATAATGTTTAAGATGATCAATGATTAAATCGTGTAATTTTATTGATGTATTGGAGACTCACATGATCAAGATAGGGACAAAGGAAACCCTTGAGATCGAAATGATAATAATGATGATGAGATGACCACATTCCAAGCTATTTGTGTGTCTAAATGATAAAGTACCACATATGTAGAGATACTGACATAGTGACTCCTCTAGCATATTGTGACCACTATGATAGTGATAGAAGAATTGTAGTTCTCGAATTAGACTATGAGAATGACTATGAATTGACTTTTAAGTTACTGGTAGAAGAGTTCAAACTTAGGCTTGCAGGTCTAGAGAACTTGAATCAAGCTAGATCCCTGAATGAACTAATGATATCATTTAGAAGAACTTAACACGATGATAAGTGACTCTCACCTTTCTTAGAATGCTTACTTATTACTATCATGAACTAAAGTGACGAATGAAGGTCTCTCCCATTTTGTATATGACTAGATGACGATGAAGTCTATGATAAGACTGCTTTTGATAGAATAGATCCAGATTGAAAATAAGGTAGTATGCTTCATGAAACTAAATAGAAACGAGCATATACCCGTTAACGAATATGTAGATCTATACCTTAATCCCACAAGTTACGATGAAGAAAAGAATTTCTAATGAAGACTGCGCGTGAACTCCAAAAGTGCCACTATGGAAGACCAAGTAGCAACTCGTTTAACCCTTAATACCTTTACGATTTACCTCATAATGTTATGTGCAAGATGAGGAGTCGAGGAGATGAAAGCGTTGCGATGATATCAAGTCATGACGCATCAGGTGACAACAAATGTTTACATAAGATACAATCATACAAGAACGAGATAAGTCAACGACATGCCCTTAGCAAGAAGGTGGAGCATCGATAGATTTTTATAATCAAAATAGACTATTGTCTAATACATAGTTTCCCTAAGAGCTAGCCTCGATACTAACTAGTGCTAAACACTCCCGACCCAGGAGAAATCTCCAAGAGAGCCACTCGAATAAGAAGAACTAATCGTCTGAATGAAATCGAGAGCCTACCTTTTCTCATCATCTACACCTTATATATAGGTTGGATTTCATACTACCCAAAAATAAAATTTCAACTCCTATGCAATCTAATGACATAAGTTCCTTACGAACCACCTTATACTTCATTTACAAGATAATACTAATATCACATTGTTTCACCCTCATACTGGAAAAGTTCTAGTACTATAAAACCTCGATTTTGTTGAAACTTCTAAGGTCGTATTGCCCAAGAAAATATATCTTAAACCCTTCCTTCATTGATTTTCTCAATCCACGAAATACTTTCCACACATTTTGTGAATCTTTACAAGGTGTTATTTCAGCTAGATCATTATTTTCCTTTTTTTTCATTGAGTCGAACATTTGTTTCATGAATTTCCTAATTTCTTCTAAGGCACATGGCCGTTTTTGTGGAAAACATTTCTTTGGAATTTGTATTTCCTAATTTTATCATTGATGTAGACCATCTTTATCTCTAGTGTTATAGAAGTTCTTTCTTATGACACTATCTTACCGTGTCACATAAGCATTAATTTTTCACATTTGAAAATCTATTATCCTCGATTAGACGTCATGGTTGACGGTTCATTCTTCTCTACCACGTTCCTCTCAAGTACTTTTGAGAGTATTTTTTTTTTAAATACCCTCTTGTACCAATAATCAGATGTCCTTTAAATCATAGAATTGCTTCAATTGTTCCAAATTCCACAATGAACTGTCAACTTATTTCTTTTAATTTTTTTTCAAGACCAAGTCTTGTTTTCATCACCATTGTTATAAAGATATCTCGTTGAAGCATACTCTCTTGAAATATTTGATTGTGTTGTGTAATCATTCCTTGAGAATACATACTTTGAATCTAGTCATTGACAAGTGAATCTAATCCTTGTAGCCTTTGACTTTCTAATGAGAAAATTTACATATTCTCCACCTATTATCTTATTGTTTCAATCCGATTTCATATCCTTAATCCAATATATTGATACAAACCATTTGATTGTTATCTTATCTCTAATGTCATTCATTTGACTCCATCGAATATCGATATTGAATCCAAAACTCAAGTTACCACCTAGTACATTTTTCATATCTATTTTGTCCAAAATGAGTCTTCTTATAAGTTGTTGTAGTACCTTCCATAAGCTTTCTACTTCATTGACTTCGCTCAAATTGAGACCTTGAATACTTTAAGGTGTCAACAACACCTCCGCCAAATTTCAAGAACATTGAATCCCTCCTCTGATTTGCCTTGAATTTAGCTAAACCTTGTGACAAAATCTTTGTCCATTCGAACGAGCCATCTAATTACTAAAACTCATTCAATGTTGTTGAATTTCAAGCCCCATCTCTTATAGCTGAAACTAAGTCATAGAGTTCTTTAACACGATACATTCAAACCCACATAAGGAAGAAAATGATATTTTATGTCCAACGTCAAGATTAAATCATTTGAAACTTTATTCGAAGAAAGATGGACCCGAAGCCTCAAGGATTACGCCAACTTTAGAGTAACTAAAGAAATACTACCGGCAACGAGACATATGTAGATCTCCCTACACCACACATTTAAGGAACTGTTCAATAGTTGAGGTTGAAAAATTACACCGACAAGAAGAAGTAATTCACGACATTGCTATATGTGGATGAAAATTTAGTTGAGAGATACTACGCTTACATTGTGTACCCATATCCATAACATCCGATCGAGACTCGTTTTACTTCATGTTTTCGGAATAGCCTACGAAATGACATGGGAAGACGTTTAAATTTCAACACGACTTATCATCCACAAATCGGCGGACAATCCGAGAGGACAATCCAAACGCTAGAAGATATGTTGCACACTGTAACGCTCGATCATGGAGGAAGTTGGGAGAAATTTTTGCCATTAGTGGAATTCGCCTACAACAACAGCTACCAAGCAACGATCAAGATGGCACCATATGAAGCACTCTACGGCCGAAGGTGTAGATCTCCTCTCCATTGGGATGAAGTTGGTGAGAGAAAGATATTAGGGCCTACAACAGTACAAGAAATGGTTGAGGTGACGCATCAGACAAATGGTCAAAGAATCTCAAGATAGACAAAAATCATACGCTAACAAACGTAGAACTGAGTTGCATTTTAATGTTGGGATAAGGATTTTCTAAAAATTTATCCGATAAGAGGAGTGATCTGTTTTAGCAAGTGAAATTTCACCCTAGATATATAGGACCTAACGAGATCCTAGAAAGAATTGGCCCTGTTGCTTATGGACTAGATTTGCCTCCTATACTTGGTGATGTACACGATGTATTCCATGTGTCTCAACTTTGAAAATATGTCTACGATCCCAAACATATGATAAGTTACGAGAAGCTAAATCTCAAGTCCGATCTAAGATATGAAGAAAGACCTGAAGACATACTTGACCGAAAGTTCAAAGAATTAAGAAATAAGAAAATCTCAATTGTCAAGGTTTTATGGAAACGTTACGGACAAGAAGAAGCAACATGGGAATTATAGGACAAAATCAAGGAGCAATACCCCGACTTACCCTATCTAGATACGTGAAATTTCGAGGACGAAATTTTTTTATAAGGGGGGTGGATTGTAAAATCCCAAAATATCGATATGTTTATTTAGAAATTAATTAAATATTATTATTATTATTAAGAAAAGTTTACTGAAAAATATTCGATTTTTTTTAAGCGTACTTACAAACTCTAATTCTTTTATCTTAAGGTTTAATTAAAATATTATATTTATAGAACGGTAACGCTTGCGCATGAATAACTTGGAAAAATAAATTTTCTTATCATATGATTATACTAGCTAATAATAGAGCTCGTCGAGACGAATCCATAGACACCAAGATCGTAAAAATCGGACATCGTTTGAGCGCTCGGTGAATTTTTAAAGTTCAAGACGAAATGGGTATAAATACCCTTCTTTCCTCTCTCTCCTCCTCATTTTTCACCCCACCAGATTTGTAGAGAGAGATGCTCTCCTCCAGCCACTGCCGGACAGCCGCCGGCCGGCCGCCGGACCACCGTCGGCCGGTCACCGGAAAATTTTTCCGGCGACCAAATGAGCCCAAATTTCATCCCGAGCTTTCTTTCGATGCGTAAATTCCATTTCCGGGGTCCGATCGTCCAGAAAATGGTTGGAAGGCAGCCATGCAAGGCCAAACTTTTGGCCAAAGTAGTAAGTTTGAACTCTTCCACATCCTCTTTTCTCAATTGTCTTCCTTCAATTCTCACCCCTTCTTTCTACCATTTTCACAACCATGCTCCGGCAAGAAGAGGGCAGCTCCGGCGAGGAGAGGAAAACTCCGGCAAACCCACCATGAAAGCTTCATCTTCACACCTTAGTTATTCTATAAGGTAGTCATTCTTTCTTTTTATCGATTTAGACCGCAATGGGGTAGGATTATGGATTGGCTTGAGTTAATAAGTGATAATATAGTTATTTGATTTGAGAATTAGTAGTTTGATGATATTGTGTTGATAATGAAACATAATGAATTAGGAGATTAAGTTTTACCCTACATTTACATGGTTCAAAGTTTCTGCCCGGATTCTGCCTTGTAATTTTCGTGTAGTATTATTATTAAAAATCTTATCTTTTAAACATAATAAAATATTAGATTGAGTTAGGAGTAATCTCCAACTTGAATCACCCCGTTTCGTTATATTTTCGATTTGTTATGAATTTTTCAAAATGGTTACGCAAACTGTCAAATCCTGCGAAAATCTGGGCATTTGTCTAACTTTGAAAATTCGGTAAAAATTGAGTAAAATGATTTTATGTGGTTTGTTTTCAGAATATAAAACTTTTAGGCGTTATGGTCACTTTAAAATTTGATTTGATACAATTTAAGTTATTTCCGATTTATTATGATTTTTCAAAGTCAACTGCTCATATGACATTAAAAGATGTGTTTTTTTTTTAAAATATTCTAAACTATATAATTTTATTTTAGATTATTGGATCAATAAAACCCAAAACTGTTTTTAAAGAATATTTCCTATGATTTTAGTAATATGTTGGTAAGATTTCACATTCATTAGAGTTCGTTTGATATAGTAACAAAAATTCAACTTTTAATCGTCTTGAAAAAGTCTTGAAAGTATCGTTAATATCTTTTTGGGAGTCAAACTTTTCAATGTGATAAATTTTTGGTAAGTCAATAGTTCAATGTCTTTTTTTTTTTAAAAAAAAAAAACACTAGTGTGAAATTTCAAATGGATTGAATAATATTTACATTTACTATGATTTATTCTATATATCGTGTTTGCATAAGTCTACACTAAGAATCACCATTGGAAGCCCAATTATATCACAACCCATTAGCTATTTACGAATGTCATTATTTTTAAGTGAAACTTAGGACACGACTATTTCGAAGAAGTCTAACGAGAATCCAAAATCCTATTAAGTTGGAACGACTCATTACTCGAAGTTGACGAATGATATGATTATATAAAGTACTCGCGTAGCCTAGCTAAGTTTTACTCCTTCTATCATGATGCTCGAATTGACTACAAACGGATCGAAATTGATTAAGTGGTTGGACGAGTCTTGTAAATGATGATCGTCGGGTAATAGATAGGTCAACGTTAGAATGGTTAGACATTAAGCTAATGAAGCACTAGATCGTGCTTAAGGTTGGAGAATAGGTTAGCACATATCAATTTGTACTTAGCCATGAGATTCATTTTGTAGGGTCTTATCGAGGAATACCATCTATCATTTACAATGGAATGTGAGCTCCATACATCGGTGACAGGTGTGGGTCTATTTACAGTACGGTATTTTGAGTTAATAAGCTCGAACTACTTTTTATGAAAATGTGAATTTACATGCCAAATGTTTTATTATGCTCATGTGTATCCTATATGTGATGGATCGGTATTACCGTACCCATTGATTGGCGTTGCCAATGATGTAAGTTAACAATTGTGCCTTGAGCCGGATCCGGCCAAGGTAGTGTACACGGAAAGTCCGGATCGGGTGAGCTTGGCCAGGTTCCCCGGTCTTGGCGAAAGGGGATTATTCGCGGAAGACTTCGGTTTTTTCCCGTCTAGTCGCAATGAGGAACACAATGAATGAGCAAAGAATGATGACGAGCTCGATATGATGGTTAATGTATGTTTTCATATGTGTATGGTGGGCTTTCATTTTGAAACGCCATGCATCATATGGTTGGGCATGTAATATTCTTTAAACGAAGATTTTTTGTTGTTTTTCACTGAAAAAGTCGGGCAACGACTCACACTGAGTACACTAGTACTCAGCCCAAAATATTTT
This sequence comes from Leonotis leonurus, assembly GCA_026898415.1. Taxonomy (NCBI): domain Eukaryota; kingdom Viridiplantae; phylum Streptophyta; class Magnoliopsida; order Lamiales; family Lamiaceae; genus Leonotis; species Leonotis leonurus. The sequence goes on from JAPKLX010001700.1 coordinate 6,975, forward strand.
TCAAATATTTTTACAGGTTTTAGGAGGATGGTGATGAGCTGGCGACGAGGTGGGCCTCATCGAGAGTCTTATTCATATATGTCGATTACGTTGGTGAGATGGATGTCATATTATTATTTATTCCGCTACTTGTCGGTTTTATCTTGTTGATGAACCTCATTATCCAAATTCATAATCTCATCGTGTTGATCCTTAATACGTTACTTTCAACTTTCCACCTTAATTACATGAATGTATACGGTTCAATGTCTTCATACATTGAACTCGTGTCGTATCTAGAGTGTCCAAAATCCTGGAGTTCTCCTTTCTTCTTTAATTATTACATCATTTTTGTTGTTTTGAAACAGTTTCCAATATATTTCATTAAATTCCTATTCCGCGTAGGCCCCCTTCTGCTGGGCGTTACATCTTATCTCTTTTAACTTTTCAGATTCTTGGTCTTAGTTTCAATTTCGAATTCTGCTGCTACTGCATGTTCAAATTCCTTCTAATTATTGTTTTTAGGAATTTGATAAGTTAGGTTTCGATTTAGAAATTCTAAATTTGAAATCTCTTGTATTTTAATTTACTGCATTATTCAAAATTCTAATTTCTCTTTTCAAACTTCAAGTTGGGTAAATGGAAAGAGCTTTTAGTTCGGTTAAGAGTTTCTAAGTTCTGACTTGTTCAGTTTGGGTTTTCATTGATTAATAACTTTTTTTTTGTTAAATTTGATTCTAGCTGAGTGATATGGTTATGGTGAGGATTCCCTTGGTTCATGGCTGGAGTATTATTCTGGATTTGCAGCTCTACTTATTGAGTTTATAGGTATGGGTTCTACATTTTATTTGGTTCTGAGATGGGGTTAATATGAGATATTTGTTATAGCTTTTAGTTCAAGTCTGAATTCTGTAGTCTTCCCTGTTTCTGTACGGTTTAACATTCATCTGATGTGATTGGGTTAAACTTATGGGTTGGAAGTAGAGTGTTAGGGCCTAATTTCTGATTGCCTTAAATTCTAGACTAATGACTTATTTCTCTTTTTTTTTGATTATATTTGGCGAAGAGAGAGAGAGGGCTGTATTTCTGACTTCAGTTATGTCTTAAGATCTACAATGGTTTGGGTATATATCTATGTCCTGGAATGAGTATATATCAGTGTTCTACAACCTGCAAATGCTTGAGTACTCGCCTATATTCTGAATTTTAACAATATGCTGCATATGTTCTGTTTTCAGATTCTCATAGAGATGTTAAAATCAGGTTTATAGTTACACTCTAGAAGTGGAACCAAAAGCATGATGTTCTGTTTCTCTACTTACCAATGTTTTGAGGTTTGAATTAGTCTATATGAATTCTGTAACTTTAGTTTTTAAAGCATATTCTATGCTTGCCTATTAAAGTTCATCATTATCACCTCTTAACTAAATAACAAAATGTTATGTTCATAGTTAACTGCTTTCTAGTGTTTTAAATCTGGATATACTTATATATATGTGTTCTGAAATTTAGAGCATGAAGTGTAGGTAAAGAGTTCGAATCATATACCCTGTTTCTAATGTTTTGAAATGATAAATCTGGATTTCAATAATCAGAAACTTAAATACTGAGAGTTCAGAGTTTTAAATTATTTACCTCCAAAGCTTCACTTAATCTTCTCCTTGTTGAACTCTATGTGTTTCTTTCGTTTGTAGTGACTTATGTGAGTTAAATGAGGTGTGAGTTGGTAGAAATGTCATTAAGCTATGAGAAATCATTCTATTTATAAGGGAGATTGAGTCCTAGTGGAAACATCCTAGCCATTAGATCAATGTGTGATATTATCTAACATGTTTAAACCCTTGATTATGCTTATTTCTATTGTAACAAATCTGAATACTACATCTTCTCTTGCTTGTGTAAGTGGATGAAAGATTTTGGCAGTTTTTTTGTCACGTCCCCATTTCACTTTCTAAGTAAATTCGGGGAAAACGTGACTAACAAGAAAAATACGGATAATGAAACACAACGCAAACGTTGATAAATGGATAAAAGTGAAACGGGGACGTGACAGAGTGGTATCAGAGCAAAATTTTTTGTGCTTGAAACCCGAGAGTCTTTTTAGACCCGTGTCTAATATTGTTTCATTAGACACCTAGAATGAGTCGACAAAAACTCGAGCACTTCCGTACATCACGCACATCAAGGAGAAGCCAAGCAGTTCATCCAGATATGAAGGCGTTAAAACGGGCAGAATCCGTTATTTCGATATCCGAAAATAGAAATACAAGTTCTTGAATGAACTTGGGACGCTTAATTGTGTGTTTTCTTGATAAAAGAAAATATAGACGAGAATTTTGAACAAAACTTTCACAGTTACTCGGAAACGAGAACACTCCAACTAAGCCAAATCCTAACCTACGAGAAGAATAAAAAGGGAAGGACCTTTCCTTTCTTAAACACCAATCCAGAAAAGGGTTCGATTCAATAATGCATCGTTCTTAGCAGCGATAAAATTTAGAAAAGGATAATTCAGTACTAATTAGTAAGTAGAATAAAGTATCCTAAGACTAATAAGTCACAAAGATGTGAAATACTTTAGGAATTATACTAAGAAAGTATACTATACTAAAAGAATTATGAAGTTTTAAAGTGTTTAGAATCAAATGAAAGTGCCTTAGCACTTAACTAGACTATATATATAGAATGTAACTAGAAGATACTGATTGAAATTTTCCTTCTTTCTATAGATGGCGAGGACGATACGCACTGCCAGGAAGAGAGTGTCACCGAGAGCTTCCCCGGAAATAATATTGAGAGCCTATCAGACATATGCACCGTGCATGGGAGACGACTTAGGGGAGTTTCTATCACATTACCGGAGGATGTGGGAGGCAGCACAGCCTCATGGTGCCTCAGGCCTCGACGGGATCTTGAGATTGGTCCAGCTGCTGCCTACCAGCTGGCAGGGATGGGCTAGGATGCTATCCCGAGACTTCATCCACCCTATTGGCATGAGTTTTGACCGAGAGGGGGATTTCCCGAGGTTCATTGCTACACTCCATTACCATTATGACGCATTCGGCAGAGCGCCGATGGGACCCTATATCCTGCCCAGAGACTTAGCACCTGTTGGCGACTTGCCGGATGGGTGGGTTCCGCTACCTCCAGCCTATCTACCGATAGGAGTGATTCCGTTAGCACCGATACCCGATGTTCAGTACCCACCGCATGTACCAGCGATTCCAGCAAGACATGATGCCGAGGCAGGACCATCCCGACCAGTGAGAGAGACCCGATCACCACCACCTCGCACTATAGCACCGACGGCATACCCCATGTCCACATCCGCTTTGGGACGCATGCTGAGCGTCGAGCGTGAGACGCCGAGGGCGAGGGACAAGGGCAAGGCCCCAGCCACGACTGACTCCGAGGACGGCTGCACCCAAGCCGGACCATCCACAGCTACTACCAGCGGGAGTTCCCGGAAGAGAGAGCTATTCCCGGATCCTAGTACCTTCTACGCTAGGATGGTGCGCAGGATAGCCGAGTTGGAGAACTCGGCGAAGAGGAGCGAGGAGAGTGAGGACCCCAGGGAGTGGGAGGACCCGGAGGGAGACTCCGACTGGGAGCAGGGATGCTAGCCGAGTCGAGGAGGAGTAGATGATTTCATCAGAGACGAGTCGCGTGTTTAGACCGTTCTGATTTTGTTGTTGCTTTATGTATTTTCTTTTGACGGAAATGTAGATCCTGCGAAGACCGTTCCGTAACATTGTATATATATTATGTTGTAGTATTTTGTGATGCCACATAGGATAGTGAGCATCTTAGCGCGTACATTATAGGTACGATTTTGGTAATGTTTGTATTGAAGACCTCAGGGAGGCAAATTTTCCTATGATTATATATAGACTTTCGTAGTAATTGCGGTGACTTAGAACTATTATCGATAATAGCTCTACTTTTTTTTACACATGTAGAAATCGCGTGAAATCTTCAGAAAAGAAAAGTTTATATACACTTAGCATTGGGACTATCAGAAATACGTGTTAGAGATAAAGACTTTCGCCAAGTTCTAATTTTAAGAAGAAATAAACGCATGCGTATATAGATATATGTCTTGTTAACGAGAAACTTACTTAGCAGAATGCCGCCAAGAAGAGCAGGACGCCCGAGAGGCGGAGGCAGGGGAAGAGATCCTCGAATTGCCGAGGAAGGACCTGATATTGCACGAGGACAAACTCCACCCCTACCACCACCGGAACGTAGAATCGAAGAACTATTTCTAAGGCAAAACCCACCAGTCTTCAACGGGATGGGAGATCCTGCGGAGGCAGAACTTTGGGTGCGAGCTTTAGAACGCATTTTCAATTTTCTACGTTGCACAGATAGGGAGCGCATGATCTGTGTTGCTTTCCAACTAACTGGGTCAGCCGATTTCTGGTGGGAAGCACGCAGAAAGATTATGACACCAGATCAACTAGCAAATCTGACTTGGGAAGATTTCAAGACGGGAGTATATGACAAGTATATTCCGAAGAGCTACCGCAAGAAGAAGGAGGCAGAATTTTACAACCTGAAGCAAGGCAGGATGACCGTCACAGAGTACGACCGGACGTTCTGTGATACGTCCAGATATGCTCCAGAGCAAGTTGATACAGATGAGAAGATGGCTGAGAAGTTTTGTGCTGGGCTAAGGCACGAGATAAGGATGGCGCTGGCAAGCCATGGAGGATTGTCCTACACTGAATCCCTAAATCGAGCGTTAGACATTGAGGCTGCGATGCCAGTGGAAAGGTCCACACCTACTGCGACACCAGTATCCGCCCAACCGCAATCCCAAGGCTACAAGGGAAAGCGTAAATGGGAGGATAACCGGAATGACTCAACCGTGAGAAAGCCATGGGAGGGACCAGCGCGTTCCCAGAATTTTGCAAAACCGAACCCAACTGTCCAGAAAGGGAACTATCCACAGAAGTTCCCTACTTGTCCCAAATGCAAGAGGATGCATGGGGGAATATGCAAAGCAGGCAGCGAGGGATGCTTTGCGTGTGGGCAGAAAGGGCATTTTGCCAACCAGTGCCCTACACGGCAGCAAGGTACGAGCGCGAGGTCTAGTCAGACGGCGCCGAACCAGCAGGTCAGAGCTATTCAAGCTCAACCCCTCAGACAGCAACCACCTCAGCAGCCGCCACCACCTCCACCATTGCCACCTCACTACCAGCCCCGGCAATACCAGAAGCAGTCAAACCAGGCAAGGGCTTACGCTATGAAGCAGAAGCAGCCTGAAGGAAATCAGGGAAACCTGACAGGTATGGGAACACTCCTCAACACTCCAGTAATTATTCTGTTTGATACTGGAGCTTCCCACTCGTTTATTGCCGAAGCATGTGTAGAGAACTTAAGACTGGAACTAGAACCGTTAGAGATATCCCTGAGAGTTTCTTCACCTTTGGGAGGAACTACGATTCTTACACACTCTTGCTCTAATCTGAGTTTGGAACTAGGATCACTTCAAGTTCTTGCGAACAACCTTAGTGTAATTCCGATGAATGATATGGACATAATCCTAGGAATGGATTGGCTAGCCAAAAACTATGCCACGATTCTCTGCAAAGAGAGACAAATATCGTTCAAAACCCCAGGACATGAACCTACGAGCTTTCACGGGATCGCCATGAACAGGAAGAAGGCGATTATCTCAGCACTGCAAGCCGCCAAGCTATTGAAGAAAGGATGTTCATCCTACCTAGTGTATCTAAAGGGAGAAGAGAATGAAGAAAGGAGACTTGAAGATGTAGCCATTGTACGGGAATACCCAGATGTATTTCCAGACGAGTTGCCAGGATTGCCACCTGACAGGCAGTTAGAATTCACAATTGATTTGGAACCAGGATCAGCCCCGGTATCCAAAGCACCGTATAGGATGGCCCCTAAGGAGTTGGAAGAACTCAAGATACAACTCCAGGAGTTGTTAGACTTAGGATTTATCCGACCCAGTGTATCCCCTTGGGGAGCACCGGTACTCTTTGTCAAGAAGAAGGACGGAACCTTGAGGATGTGCATAGACTACAGAGAGTTGAATAAGTTAACACTCAAGAACCGATATCCTTTACCAAGGATAGATGATTTATTTGATCAACTCAAGGGAGCGTGTATCTTCTCAAAAGTAGATTTGAGATCAGGATACCATCAGTTGAAGATCCGAGTAGAAGACGTTCCTAAAACTGCTTTTCGAACCCGGTATGGTCACTATGAGTTTATAGTGATGCCGTTCGGATTAACCAACGCACCTGCGGTGTTCATGGACCTTATGAACCGCGTGTTTCACCCATACCTCGACAAGTTCGTCTTGGTTTTCATAGATGATGTTCTTATCTATTCGAAGAGTGAAGAAGAGCACGAACAACATCTAAGGATCACCCTAGAAACCCTCAGAAAAGAGAAATTCTATGCTAAGTTTAGCAAGTGTGAATTTTGGCTTAGGGAAGTGATGTTTCTTGGTCATATTGTGTCAGCAGAGGGAATCAAAGTAGATCCAGTTAAGGTAGAAGCTGTTCGCGAATGGAAGTCGCCGGCAAACCCCAATGAAATCCGGAGTTTCTTGGGATTGGCTGGATACTATCGAAGATTCATAGAGGGATTTTCTACGATAGCACGGCCGATGACGCAGCAACTGCGAAAAGGAATCAAGTTCACGTGGTCTTCAGAATGCGAGGCCAGTTTTCAGATACTGAAAGAAAAATTGACAACCGCCCCGATACTAGCAGTCCCCGAATCCAATAAGGAATATGTAGTCTATACGGACGCATCTAAAAATGGATTGGGATGTGTTTTGATGCAAGAAGGAAAAGTTATAGCCTATGCATCACGCCAATTAAGGCCTCACGAGCTAAACTACCCAACTCACGATCTGAAGTTAGCTGCCGTAGTGCATGCTTTGAAAATTTGGAGACATCATCTCTACGGAGTTCGATGCGAGATTTTCACAGATCATAAGAGTCTTAAATACTTCTTCGAGCAAAAGGACCTTAATATGAGGCAAAGGAGATGGCTCGAATTAGTAAAGGATTATGATTGCGGTATAAATTACCACCCAGGGAAGGCGAACGTAGTTGCCGATGCCTTGAGCCGTAAAAGTTCATCGAAGCTTGCATTTATTCTAACTCGAGAGAATGAACTCGTGAAAGAATTTGAGAAAATGCATTTGGAAATTCTACCACCACCTGAGACTGTGGAAGGAATTCTAGCAACATTCACAGTAGAACCCGACTTGAGGAGTAAGATCCTAATTGCGCAAAGGAACGATGAAAAGCTCGAGAAAATACGTCTGAAGGTCAGAAAGGATGATGCAGCAGGTTATCATGAAGAGGTTGATAACATGATCTCCTATGAAGGAAGACTATGCATCCCACATAGTGAAGAGCTCAAACAGGAAATCTTGAGTGAAGCTCATGATACGCCATATACCGCCCACCCTGGAAGTACGAAGATGTACCAGGATTTGAAGAAGAAATTCTGGTGGGACGGTATGAAGAAGGACATTGCTTCTTTTGTAGAGAGATGTTTAGCATGTCAACAAGTGAAGGCTTTACATCAGCGGCCCTATGGCAAATTGCAACCATTAGAGATTCCAGAATGGAAATGGGAGCATATCGCCATGGACTTTGTTACAGGATTGCCCAGATCTAAGCGAGGAAACACTGCTATTTGGGTAATAGTAGATCGCCTCACAAAGTGCGCCCACTTTATTCCGATAATGATAACTTATGGGGCAGACAAGTTATCTCAATTGTATGTACGCGAGATAGTACGATTACACGGCGTGCCTGTATCAATTACCTCAGATCGAGATTCGAAGTTTACATCCAGATTCTGGATGAGTCTCCAGAAGGAATTAGGCACGAGGCTAAATTTCAGTACCGCATTCCACCCTCAGACCGACGGACAATCGGAGAGAACGATTCAAACCCTCGAAGACATGTTGAGAACGGTTGTTCTCGACAGAGGTGGAAGCTGGGAAGCGATACTACCACTAATCGAATTTGCTTACAACAACAGCTACCAAGCAACCATAGGGATGGCACCGTATGAAGCATTATATGGGAAGAAGTGCAGATCGCCACTCTATTGGGACAAAGTTGGAGAAAGAGCAATAACGGGCCCAGATTCAGTCAGCGAGATGATCGAAATTGTCAGACAGATCAAAGAAAGAATCAAGGAAGCTCAGAACAGGCAGAAGTCTTATGCCGACATACGAAGAACCGATCTACAGTTTGGAATAGGAGATAAGGTTTTCTTGAAGGTATCTCCTTCCAAGGGAATAACCAGATTCGGCGTTAAAGGGAAACTGAGACCCCGTTTTATTGGACCCTACGAAATTCTGGAAAGAATAGGTCCAGTAGCATATAGATTAGCACTGCCGCCGAGTTTCGGAAATGTTCACAACGTTTTCCACGTGTCACAACTCAGGAAATACGTGTTTGACCAGAAACACGTTATCTATCAAGAAGAGATGATTTTACAACCTGACCTGACTTACGAAGAAAGACCTGAAGCCATATTAGACCAGAAAGTGCAAGAACTTAGAAATAAGTCAATCAAGTTGGTTAAGGTATTATGGAAGCATCACGGACAGGAAGAAGCTACTTGGGAGCTCGAAGAAAAGATGAAAGAAAAATACCCCGAGCTATTTTAGTTAGAACTTACAAATTTCGGGACGAAATTTTTTTTAGAGGGGAAGGATGTAATGACCCGTAAAATTTTCCTAAATTATCGTGTATCAGAAATCGCAATAATAAAATTTCGTTACATATATCTTGTAATGTCGATCTCTATTGATTTTGGTAGCAACGGTTTTCGTGCACCTTATAGTCCGTGCGTAATAATAGACGTTGTGCAAGCTTGTTGATGATGAGATCATTACAAGAAGATCTAATAAAATATTTCAGTGCCCGATCGATGGTCAAAGTTCAGTTAGATAATGATAATACTTAGCAAAGTATTTAACTAATCAGTAGTATGATTATATACTATAGAGGATATATGTTTAGCGTCATAATGCTTCTTTATAGTAGAAAGGAGAATAGTTTAAGTTCTTATTATAAATTAGATTAATTTTGTCATTTTCTAGTATTAGTATGGTTCATGTGTGATGATTAATTAACTAATCTTTGCCTTCTTAGTTGAGAATGATTATTAGATTAATGTTGTGATGAGAGATAATGGTTAATTAGAGTTCTAACTTTACCTTAGCAAGAGTTTATCATTGTGTATAAACTTAGCATACAACTACTTGCAGAGAAGAAGCACTACACCACTACTGCTATACTCTATGTCTTACAACCGAGACCAAGAACCCTCTATAGACCCTAAGACTCCAATATTTAATCTATCCCTACCCAAAGATCTATCCCACATCAATGCAAGATCGTGGAATGCTGCTGAAACAGCTGTGGAAGTGAAGACAAAGAAGAAGGAAATCACATCATAGCAGTCGAATAGTACATTTGCTCCAACTCTTCCAGAATCAAATCTGCACCAAGATATCACCATTAATATATTTATATGCAAAAGTCAACACTTTCTGAAACCTAGTAAATCCACACTTAAGTTATAGCTATGGAGTAGGCAACTAGAGTGATGTAGATGATTTATGAACTAGAAACAACTTAGCTAGAAGCTCGCTTAATCATATACGCTGAAGAACTTAATAGAAACACTCCTCTATACCTCAAAGAACTCAGACTTCACAACCATATTTTCTCACTCACCCAAGCTCCTAGACGCAGCCATACAATCATACAAGAGAAGAGCTTCTTCACCCACCCAAATCCAGTTGAAGAATAGCAAGGTAAGCTTAGAAACAACCTAACAGTCTAAGTGTTGGATACCACTGGAACACTTCATCTTATTCTCTTTTCAAGAATTCAGTTTCTCACCCCAAAAAGCTTTTACAGAAACAGCCTTTATCTACACTCTGAGAAGTCACCCATTCAGAAATTTCAGAACTAAAGGTAAACCTAAAACCAGTTTCAGTTGTGTTTTTGCAGTTCTAGTAATGAGTTAAAACTTATTCAAGCATGCAAAACCTAGGACTTCAAATAGGTTACAAACTGAGAATATAAGCTTATTGGTTTAAGAACTTAGAAATAAGCAGTATAGATATATGTGTACACGGTTAAAACCTTCTATTGTTTCTTAAGTTCAGAAGCTCTTGATTCACCTTTTTCTGCTTTAAAGGTTTAAGTTAGGGTTGTAGATTAAGAACTTAGAGAAATAAAAAGCCTTTAGATCTTTATTCCTTAAGGATAACCCTTAGTTTTCAGAACATATATACATATCTATATGCATGTAGATCCAGGATGAGAAACACATAAAAGCTTTTGCGAAGTTTCTGACGTAGAACTAAAGCATAGCCAGTCAAAATTCTTATAGCATAACTGAAGAGAATTTAATCTTACAGTAAGAAATTATGTAATCGTTTTAATTAGAGGCTTACTAATGAAATTGAATCCAAATAAAAGAAATTGGGAAAAATATGGGAAATTACCTAAGAGGAGCCAAGACTTGCAACCCAGAAGCAGCTCCGACCACCCCACCGTCCCTTTTCCCTATTAAAAATCGAGAAAGAACAGAAAATAAAGATTTAGAAATTTAAGTTGAATTATATAAATTAAGACTTAAAATCGTGAATAAAAAGCATACAAGAACGATGATGAATTAAAAAGATTTAGAAGAGAGAAACAGATAGCGAGAGTCGAGCAGTGAGCAACAGCGACAGAAAGCGAGACGGAGACAGATAGCGAGAACAGGGAGAGACGGAACAGATAGTGAAGAAAAGGAGCAGATAGTGGAGGGAAAAGAAGCGAGAAACAGATAGTGAAAACAGAAAGCGAAGGGCAGATCGTGAAAACAGAAGGCGTGAAGCAGATAGCGAAGCAGCGAGAGTCAAACAGATAGCGAAGCAGCGAGAGTCGAGCAGTGAGCGAAGCAACGAGAGCAGATAGTGAGACCAAAGGCGAGCAGGTAGTGAGACAGAAGGAAACAGATAGTGAAAAAGGTGGTGAGCAGCAGTGAGGAGAAAGAAAGAAGAGAACAGCTTGAAGAAGAATCGATTACTATCTGTTTGGGGGAGAAGCAGATCGATGTTGAAACAGGAGAAGCAGATTGATGTTGAAACAGGAGAAGCAGATCGATGTTGAAACAGGAGAAGCAGATCGATGTTGAAACAGGAGGAGCAGATCGATGTAGGAGCAGCGAGAGTAGAAAGCAGATAGTAGAAAGCAGATAGTAGAAAGCAGATAGTAAAGGGCGAAGCAGATCGAGAAAAACAGAAGGAGTAAAACAGATAGTGAAAATGGAAGGAGTAAAACAGATAGTGAAAGCAGAAGGAGCAAAGCAGATAGTGAAAAACGAAAAGCAAGAAACAGATCGAGTAATAAGGAATTGTATAAATGGGTTGAATAGAAATAAATTCCGAACGGACCGAACTTAGTTTTCTAATGGGCTGTGGCATAATAAAAGGATTGGGCCAGAATTAATAAATCAGACGGGCTAGCAAATTAAATCTGGTTGGGCTAAACTTTATGATGCAAGATTGGACTTGATTTTTTAAATAAATACTGATCATTAGAACTTTGAATAAGCATTCAGATTAGAATTTAACTATTCAAGTTATTATCTCGCCTAAGTATAGTGCCTTTATTGGATGAAAGGACTTAGAATATATATTAAGGAGATCCAGT